>CM056466.1:691725-724225 GCA_029783895.1 Triplophysa bombifrons
AATCATTTCTGAATTTTGGCCGTGTAAAACCAGACTACAACATACACAAACACAAAATACACACACAGTTAGACCTCGTGTCCAAGTTTACATCCCAGTGTCTGTGTGCCGTGTGATGCATGTGAACATCTGGATTTATGTCTGGTAACCCGCCTCACCGAGCCTCCAAAATTCAAATGCCAAATAAGAGTGAAGTGTGTCAGGACAGACTGAGGATTATAACACAAAGCGTGTTTCTATTGGCTGGTGAATGTTCTGTATTCAGCAGCGCTGGCAGGTGAGTTCTAGTTAAATTTAGACCCTGTACACACAGCTTGGCAGCACCTGTGACCACCATCAGGCCCCGGGCGAACTCCAAACCTCCGGACCGGCACACACTGCTGACCTCACAGGTCTCAGCGGGGTCATCGAGGAGGACACAGGCTTCAGTGTGTGTGTTGTGATCAGAGAGGGCACACACATACACAAGAGAAATCCCACAATCCTCCACGTGGCCACACAGCTCATTTGAGTCAAGGCCGTTGTACTTCAAAGGCGTGGGTGAATGTGGGAGACTGTCTCTCTAGCTCCTCATGGTCTACAGTACCCATCTGGGCAGAGTGTGTGTGTGTTTGGTCTCGTTTTTATTTCCCGATGGGGACCTCCATCTGAATGCACACCAACTCACGGGCACCCGTGTCGCAAAAAAAGCGAATATATCGTACAGAATAATGTTTTAAAAATCTTTGGTAACACTTTCCTTGAAGCATGTGTATAATGCATTATAAACAATTATATACATTATAATTCTTCATAATGCGTGTTGAAATGCATTATATGTAGTTGTAAAGAATTATAACCTATTTAAAATGCGTAGTGTAATAATGAATTGCTAAGTGTTTTAATGTATTAACTGTGATAACAATTATTTATAAGACATTACAATGCAATAAAACTACTTTTATAATTTATTTTACATACATCCTTCAAGGAAAGTGTTACCAAATTTTAATTTAGGTTAAGGTATCAAATATTTAAAAACAAATAGTTTCCATTAAAAAATGAACCAAACACAGCATGCTTAAGTTCCCACACATAAATCCAACTTGGCTTTTCAACCTTGAACCCAGAACTAATGTTTCTGAAAAAGTATATTTTTAAAAATGTAATCGTGCCGAGAAGTTTTTTTAACCCAACACATCTGCGACTCATTCACACGCAAATTCTTTATAATAATCTCAGATTCCTTCCTTTTTATTATCTTTCACATTCGTCATTTCTATTTTCTGGCTAAACATTTCTCTTCAAGTTACTTGAAAGTTCAGAATGACATTACAGTCTGTATGTTTGGTTTACCGCGGTAACTTTTCCATAAGTGCTACTTCTGTACATGAGAGATGGGACACCTGTGTTCTGGATTGTTAGATGAGTGTGGATGTGGGGGGGGCGTGTGGACTGTTGATGGAAGATGTCTTTTGTGTCATGATATGAAGCACCAAATTAATGTCTGTCACCACCACCTCCTGCAGCTGGACTCTCTCTCTCTCTATGTGTGTGTGTGTGTGTCTAAGGGCCACATGGTGCAGGTTGTTCATGTTGAAGTGGAGGGCTTCTAGTGCCCCCTGGGGATGAATTTCTCTCTCTCTCTCTCTTTTCTTCTGTCTCTCGCTCTGTTTGCACACCTGCACCGTCGGGGGAGAACCCTGAATGCTTCAAGTCAGTTATGTGTTGTGGACTTCTGAAACAAACGCCCCTTAGACCCAGTTTAAACACACTTCCCACACTAGGAATTTCCGTGAACTTTCTGGTCAAAAGACTGACATGACCGATTCATTAAATAAAATATTTGACCCAGGAATAAAACATCACAACGGATTCAAACATCACATTTGGCATTGGGAAAACCCTGATTTGACGTTGATTGCGAAAACCGTATATAAAAAAAAGTTTTTTGTATTTATATATTTTTAAAAACATCATGTAAAACTATTTACATACACAAATACTCTTATTTAATTATTTAAAAAAATCGAATATATTAAAACAACCTTTATGAAATTTAACCAAGGTTTACAACAAATAAAACCAGAAGCAAGAAACGTAATAAATATGATGGTTACTTATGCATAGCCTCATATCAAACAGTAATTATGATAAAGTAGTGAAACTGAGGCTTTTACACACGCACAAAAAACACCATTAAAACACTTTAACTACAATAAATTCGTCAGGAAAACATGACAGAGATCAAAATCCATTAATAATTCATCAAATTCAAACTAAATGTATTTTACACCCTAATGAATGATGACGTGTGGCTCGTTATTGACAGCTGTCAATCAACACAGCCGTGCGTCACTCTCGTCAATGTGACACAACGAGTCGCGTTCGTTCAAACCGACAGCTGTAAAAACACAACGCATCGACTCCGTGCGAACACAAGAAGAAAAGGAAACTAGTGAAAGAAAGTCCGTCGTCTCTTAAACAAATTCCGCTGGCGTCTTTGTGAGCTTTTATTTGGCGCGTTTGGCCGCGGGCCGCATCTGCGGGCCAGCTGTTCTATCGGCCGCGCGCTCCGCACCGCAACAGCCAGCGGTAATTGCTAGCGCAGGATATTAAATGTAGTCGATGAAAATGTTTACTGGCGATGAATATGCATAACGACGAGAAGAAAATGGCAGAGGCAGATTAAAAAGAGAGCCAGCTTGTTTACAGGGGATAGGAAAGAGAAAACGAGCGCGCACGCGGGCGGGTGCGTGTGGAATGCTGCTTGGCCCGGTGCCTGAAATAGGAGAGAGGAACCTTTGGGCGAGGCATTAGGGAGTAAAGCAGATGGTTTGTGAACCTTTTATTAGGCAGAAAAAAAACATTAATCAAAGCGAGGCGGAAATGGCAGGAGCTCTTTGTTGAAGCACAATTTTTTGCTGGATTTGTTGTTTTTGTGTTTTTAAAGGCGTTTGTGCGCCGTGTTTTTCTGCCGTGATTTTAGCACCGATGCGCGGAGCCATTAATGACAGATTTCTCGCATAAAACCTTCCCACAGCGGAAAGAGGGATTAGTTCTCACTCTTTTAACTTTGCTGGATGAAGGTTTTTTTAGTAGAAGAAGAGGCACACATTGATAGCCGAGAAAGAAAAATCATCTCTTTAATATCTCAATTAGACATCTATGAGATTGAATGGAGACCGAATGAAAACCTTCGCTCATCCGCATCTCAGATTCTTCTCCCGTGAAAGAGTCAGAAATCTGTTTTCATTAGAGATCAAGCTGAGCTCAGATTTGTCTGCCATCGATCAGTCAAGTCTCCATATGAACTCGAACATTTCTCATCGAAATCCAGATTATTTTACCGCTGCAAACTACATTCAGGTTGTCACAAGACATGTTAGGAGAAACACCTGAGAGTATGCTGACACACAACGGAACCTCCTGAGATCTCATAACATTCTCCTCTGGACACGAAAGCTACACATGTTTGTAAACACAAGCGAAAACTCAGAATCAGTCAAGGTCAACATTCATTGTACTGCTTATATGTGCCTGAATGTTTGTCAAATGGTTTTTCAACAGTTATCGCAAAAGTATGATCAATGTTAGCGCAAGACAAAAAAAGTGATAATTATTAAAAATAACCTAAACGAGGTTTACTAGGACACATATGAACACACACGAACACACATCCAGGAGAAATGGAGGATATTAAAGTGGTACTTCACCCAAAAATCATTTCTTCACCTTCAAGTTGTTTCAAATGTGTATAAATGTCTTTGTTCTGATGAACACAGAGGAAGATATTTGAAAGAATGCTTATAACCAGACCGATCTTGACCCCCATTGACTCCCAAAGAACTGTTTGCTGTCCTAAATTCTTCAAAATATAAAAAATGATAAAGTAATTTTTTTTGTGTGTGTTCATCAGAACAAACAATTTTCATTTTTAGGTGAACTGTCCCTTTAAGGAACATCAAAGCTGCTACAGACAAACTTTACAGACAAAACAGAAACAATGATCATCAGCTGACAGCCAGGTGTATGTTTATGTGTGTGTGTGCCAGATGTTTCAGACATCTTTTTTCAGGTGTGTGTGTGTGTGGACATGTTTTTATATCCCGGTGGGGACATAAACCTGAATATACACAACACATGGGGACTCGTGTCTCCGTGGGGACCAAAATTTAGGTCCCTATGGGCAAAAAAAGCTGATAAATCGTACAGAACAATATATATTTTTTAAACTTAAAATATAAAAGGTTTTCTATGATCTTCAGGTTTAGGGGATAAAATATACAGTTTGTACTGTATAAAGAACATTACACCTATGGACTGTCCCCACGGAGAAAATAAACCAGACAGTGTGTGTGTGTGTGTGTGTGTGTGTATGTGTGTGTGGTTTCTGGTTATAGCAGCACAGGAGGCAGTGTTGTATTATTTTCGTACCAGGCTGCTAACGTGTGTGTGTGTGTGTGTGTGTGTGTTTCGATGACCTACTTTAAAAACACCAGAATCTCATCGTCCAGTTTCACTTTCTTGCAGACACACCCACATGACATACTTAAGACTTCCTACAAAAAACAGAAACTTATTTAATATCGCTCATCAAAAACAAACTTGGTAATATCTCAGTCTCTTATTAAATTCTCACCAATGAGGAATGCAAACAATGCAGTTTGTCTAAAGAAAGACCCTTGAAATCTCGAGATTTTTAGAAGAAAAGTATAAAACTGCTGTCAAGACACATTTTCCAGGGCTGCAAATACAATGAGAGCTCTCAATATAGACTCACATCTCTCATTAAACTCACCCAAGAGAAAATGATGTGACGCGTACTGAGAAATACACATTAATACACATTTACTGATTAATACTCACAAGGTTATTAAAAATCTGCAAAATAATGTTCAGGAAAAAAATCTGAAGTATTGAAGAACACACTTTAAAACAATCATGGTATTTTTACGATTACCCAAAAATTCACCAGTTGACCAATAATTAATTATTGATTAGCCACTTTCATAAGCCAGTAAATAATAGTTTTGATTAATTTAACATTTGATAAATTAAACATTTGTTATCATAGCATTATATTAAACAGCATTATTTAGTAAACTTTTTCTTTAATGAGATTAAAATGTTTTGTGTTGGTGTCTTTGGTTTGTGTTTTTTTATTAGCACATTATAAAAATGTCAATAATTTGTCATGTGACAGCACGTCTGTGTGTGTGTATACCTGCAGGAGTCATGAAGCGTTCACTTTAAACTTCTGATCCAGAAAGGGCCAATGAGGGGGAATCTATTTTGGATAAACATAAGAAACAATTAATCATAATTAAACATCACAAAAGCACATTGGCATATTCCTATTAACAAGGCAATTTAAGCAATCTCGAACCCTGGCATTGCTTTAAAGTCTATTAGAATTTGCAAGCTCTAAAATTAAATTTGGCTGCAGTTTGTGTGGACCAACCTGCCAGAAATAGAGTTTTTTTCTCCATCGTTTACTCGCATGAACACATGTGAGTGTTTGTGTATATTTTGACATACACACCTCTTTCTTGTGTCTTCTTCGAAGTGTCTCCCAAAAATGATTTTCTTCCATTAGATTAATATTAGATAAGTTATTAAATGTTTAATTTTCACAAGTCATTCTGTGATTCAATTTCCCAAAAAAGGTGTAATGATCATTAAAAAGTATCAAGAGAAAATAAACACATTTATTAAAGACTATATAATCTGTTGCATAGTTTTTTTTTGTTAAATACATGCAATCTGCTCAAATCAAATACAAAATAAATAAAATAACCAGATGACCAAACTTGTAGTCTGTCTTTCATAATCTCTCTTTTTTTTGCTTTATGATTGTATATCAATATCAGACTTGCAAGGACTGAATGAGGTTGTAAATCACTTTTTCTAAAAGTGAAGATTTTTAATAAAGGCTTCAAATCACATCGCTCTGTTCAGAATATTTCATATGCAGCCATATACTGTAAAATGTTGCACGTGATATAATGAAAATCACACAGCAAAACGTCTCTCACTTCCAAGTTTGTGCACGTTTCTCGCAGCGTGTAGTCTGTGCGGCTCTCAGGTCGCTTTTATCGTGGCTTTATGATCCTCGACCTGCTGTTAATCTCATAAAACATAAGACGAACAATCCTCATTACACCAGAATATGCCTGAATCACACAGAGACACAAAGATAGATCGTACACATTCTCAGGACCGTCAACAAAGATGCTGCTGAAATATGAATGAAACAAATTATTGCATGTGAGACCCAAAAACCACAGAAGAACCTCAGACTAATGTTTACAGGGTTGAGAAGTATTGCTAAGCATCTATTAGTGCTGCACAACATTGAGAAAAAATGTGAGAACTTGCTAAATAATGCAACACATGATATGAGATACGATGTAATGATTCACTCAACTCACGATGCGATTCGCAATATTGAGATATGATTTTCTCAATACGATTTATTTTTACTAGGGCTGTCAAACGAATAATCACGATTAATCGCATCCAGAATAAAGGTCTGTGTTTACATAATGTATGACTGTGTACTGTGCATATTAATTTAGTATTTATAAACACTTACATGTACACAAACATATGCACAGTACACAGACATACATAATGTACGACCAAACTTTTATTCTGGATGCGATAAATTGCGATTCATTTTTACAAAATGAGTTGAGACAAGTTAGAAATGAACAAATGCCCTTTTATTATTTCTCAAACGCTGCACATTTCTTTTCCCTTTTAAAAAAAAATATATATTTTATGTCAAATAACAGAACTTAACTGCAATTTTAAAACAATTTCAAATAAAATAAAAAATGTATAATACAAAAGTCTCTTTAAAATGAAGAACCAAGAAACTATCAGCATTTCAACGTTTTCCCAGATTGCAGTTAAATCAGCGGCCCCTGCTGTTCAAAACATGTATTGCGCACAAATAACATCTCAACCGGCTTGAATCCTCACACATTATAATCGATTTTCAACCGGCTCAAACATCATAACACTTTAGGATTTTAAGATCAATATAAACTATATTAGAATATATAAAACTAAAAATTATACAAGCAATATATGACTGACTTCAATTTCCTTCATGAATATTAAAGGAGAAGCAAAAATGATTTGGTTGGTATTTGCCAGAAAAGCAGCTTCAATAGAAGTTAATCTCAGCAATAACCTTTAGTTTCCTAGACGTGATATTGGTAATAAAGCAGAATAATGCTCCCAGTTTGTTCGGAGATCAATGTTTAGAGCATTTACACAGAGATCTTCTGACAAACACAGATGTTTCTAACAACAACACACACACAGACACACACCAATACATCTGCACACACCAGAGCTTCTCTTCTGAACCACTAACAGCCACTGTGCACACACAACACAAGACACACAAACCCGTGTTGAGTCGGGTAAGATCCCGTGTCTTACTAATTGACCTCTATCTTAATTATTCCTCAGATTTAACATGAGAGACTAAAGTTCATGTTCATGAGAATAAAGTTCATGTAGATCAAGCAGTCTTGGAGAGAAATGTTTGATTTTAGAACAAGATCAACTCCACTGCTGTTCACGAGAAGTATCTGAGATATAAACAAGATCTTATTAGTCATTTCTCATGTCATCCCTGTGCTTCTTTTTCACTGAACTCAAGACATTCTAGAACACACACCTGATTATTGACACACACATTTGAAAGCAAAAAGTGAGTGTGTAAAGGTGGCAGGAAGTGTGTGTAAAGACCGCTGGTGATTTGAGGTGTGTGTAAAGGTGCCATTAAGTGTGTGTGTGTGTGTGTGTATATAAAGACCGCTGGTGTTTTTAGGTGTGTGTCTTTGTAGTGGCATGAAGTGTGTGTCTATATATGTTTGCATGTGTGTGTAAAAACTGCTGGTGTGCGTGTGTAAATGTGGCATGAAGTGTGTGTGTCTCTGAGCACTTACATCCCTCCATGGTGCCATAAGCACCTTGATAGGGCACACCTGCACACACACACCTGCACATACACACACACACACCTAATGACCCATGAGTAACTATCCCCCCAGCTGCTGCTCCCTAAATAGGCTGCTTCTACACAACCTGTGACCTCAGTACCTCCCCTTCTGAAGACAACACACACTACACAACACCCCCACCACACAAACATGCATGAGCGAGGATAGCAATGAACTGAATCCTCCACAGCGACGTGTCAACTGCAGAACGACAGAAATTGTTATCTCGCAGGATTTGACAAGAACTTCAACCACAGCAAAACTTCTTGCGTGATTAATCTGATGACCACAAGCGCTGCAGCCAATAAGACATTTCTGACATCAGCATGAGAGGTGGACAACGACAGAACCCCGCCGGACGCATGCCAGAGAGTAAAGCAGCGCTTCATTTACAGCCGGGACACGTATAATTACATAACCGCTCTCATCCGCACCAAAGTGCCATTTTATCACAATTAGAGAATCAAGCACAAACCCGCAGGGACGAGAGATTGACAGATTACCAGCGATGTGTGCGCGTGTGTGTTAATGGACTGCGATGGTTTGTCTGACCTCTCTGCAGGTGCACGAACATCTCTGATGGCATTGAGGTCCGTAACAGAGAAAGAGGCAATTTTCTGCCTTCCACTAAAAAAGGAAACAAAATAAACATCTGAACCAAACAATTCCGACGGCTGCCAATACATCACTTAGTGTTGACCGCTTCCACCTTCAGGGCAACAATCCCCAGCAGCCAGAAGCGTAATTAGGACGTCTGATTTTAACAGCGTGTATGGGATGGGACCGAAGCCACCGCCTGCGTTTCTGCAGCCCGCTCTTTAAACACAACGCAACAGATTAAAGGTTAATTACAGACACGGAGAGAATCGTTTAGACGAAATCAACGTCTATTACAACAACAGCACAGCGCTGCATTCTGATTAACACAGATCTGCACGTCATCTCTGAAAGTCCAAACCTGCAAAGTCACACGATTTAACTTCAGGACGGAAAAATACTCTCAGAAAGCAACGAAACAAGATTCTCAACAATGACCTTGAAGGAGAAACTGCAGAACTCATCAGACAAACCACAAATATCTCACTTCATTGGTTTGTTTGGGTCTTATGAATTGTTATAATCATTTTTTTTAAACGCATGATTTAGATTCTAAAGTCTCATGAACTGTGTTTGAAAGCATCACAAAACAAACACAGGTTTGGTGTACCGTGAATTAACACTAAAGTTCAAAGGTTCAATGGCACTTGACTTAACATTTTTTGTTAAAAGATCGTGAAAAACATGTAATGCCGAACGCATATGTTTGGATGTTTAAAATTAGTTCAAATAATTGTGCAATCTTATTCATTATTCATCAGTCAATAAGAGGTCAGAATTCAATCCATACTGTTGGAAAAGCATCTCAGGGTGAGACTTTAAAAGCTGACAAGAAAACATTTCTGCCAAAACTACACTAATACTGACTATGCTAAAGATGTTTTCCCGTATTTACATTCAAGTTATTGTATAGTTTCATTATTAATCTACATTGTTAAATAATGAGTAAGTGACCCTACATTTTTAAACAGTCGTGTATACACCTGAGAAGAAAAACTTATAAGAAAGAAGAAAGTTTTATTTAATAAAAAACCACAATGAAAGTCCCACACATCCAGACTCCTGCAGGAGAAATAAGAGCGTGTGTATTCCAGTATGATAGATGCGTCCCATCACACGCAGGCCCATTCTCTGACCTCTATACTCATCTGAGAGTTGCATACGATTGCAACATATATGACGACAGAATGAAGCTTGTTCAGAACAAAATATTAAATTTCTCTGAATATCTGTGCAGCAAATGGTACCAAACCCTCACAATTACCTTCAAGTTGAAGTTAATACACACACATACACACTTCAGCACGAAGCATACAGTAATGCATGTATATGCATAATACACACATATTGTTTCAAGTCTAATCAAATAACGTTTAAAGGGACAGTACACCACAAAATGAGCATTATTTAATTATTTAATCATTTACTCATTACTATATCATTTTAAACCTTCTTCTTCAGAGCACAAAAGAAGATATTTTGAAGAAAAACACTCAACCTTCCGTTGTATGGACACAAAACCACTGGGACATTTCTCAAAATATCTTCTTTGTGTTTCGCTGAAGAAAGAGTCATACACACACGGGAGAAAATAAATGATGATACAATTTAGGCAAATTCAACACACGTCCTCTCAATAAAGTTTTATAAACAACATTCACTCAGTTGACAGAAAATACATGAGAAACGCTTGAGAATGGCTGTCAAAAAAAGGGCCAAATATCGAGTCCATCAGGAGCAAGAAGAACAACACAGACACAGGTGACACGTGCGTCACACAAACAACATGCCTGTGAGTCTCAGAAGCATTCAGACACATGATAAGATAATAACTAAACACGTCAAACACGAGTAAACGCTCTCCGGTGGCTGTCGGTGAGAAACACGTGGGAGAATTGAATTAAAGAGAGAAGTGGGAGTGGTTTCACACATGCAAACGTGTGTCATTGAAGCGGCGTTGCCGATAATCGCTGCCGCGTGCGTTTTGACAAGTCAAATGTGTTACATTTTACCCAGAGTGCAACGCTCCAGCCGGAGTGTGACAGCTATGCAAATTACAATAGTTTGATCTCACGCACCTCTCACTGAGAACACAGCGGCAAAACTCAGAGGCGCAACCCCTCGCTCACATCAGGACAGAATCACACCAAAAAAACAAAACGCTGAAGTCAATTTCAAAATGTGATTCGATTTAAAACCAAAACCAAAGTCTGGAAAAGTCAGAGATCTTAAACACGTCTCATTAATTCTTCCACACCATCTGTTATTCTCATTTTCTCAAAACAAAAACTCATCCGTGGTTTCTCGAAGAAACTTGATGCAAAAATAGTTTGATTCTATTAAAGTCAAGCGAGCTATAAAAGAGCAACATCTTAGAAACACGAGAAATATTTTCACCTCTCACATTTAAAACATCACAAATATGATCAATGCCTTGGTTTTTCTTTCTAAATTTTTTTAATAGTTTCTTCTCATGCATCTAAAGTAGGGATGCATATATGTACATTTTGGCCGAAAACCGATAATTATTTAATACTTGAAGCCGATATTCGATATATTGGCGGATATACAGTATCTGAATATTAATATAACATTTTCTGAGACCGAAACAAAAGGCAAAAAGCGGACAACTGCTTTTGTTTGAAAACATTGACTGCAGAAAACGAGGTTGCCATGAGGTCTCTTTTTCCCTGAAAATCATGTACCAAGCCTTCTTTACACTAGTTAAAGATTCTTTACTAAAACTATTTTGGTATGTTTATTTAATAAACAAGTCAAAGATGTTCTTCCAGAGCAACCCAGAAAAGTGTTCTTAATAACCACATGTCTAACAGGTGTCAAGACATTCAGACGGCTTTAAAACATCCTATAATTTACACATTTTTAAATATCTACACACTGTACCTTCATTTACAAAGTGAATGATCATGACGACAGTGTTGTATTGGATTTTTACTGTGAGCAGCCTGCAGCTGAAGTGGTTTAACCACAGAAAATGATTCATCCTTTATCGGCTATAATTTATAGGCCTAAATTTTATTACCGATACCGATATGGCCGATAATTTATCATCCATCCCTAATCTAAAGCAAACTTGAGGCCATGTTCTGGACAGGTCTCCAGAGCTTTAAGATAAGAGAACACCTGAGCAATGATATGATCGTTTTCTTAGTCATTTCGTAAGTACGCAGCACTTCTGACCTCTCCGCGGAACAAACTGCGTCCTTGTTTAGATCGACTTTTGTGCGTTTGGGTATTAGGAATTCTGTGTGTAAACACACAGGTGGAACATTGGCTCCGCAAGGGGACATCTCAACGTCTTGTAGAGCCGGCAAACGTTACACAACGAATAAATAAAGCAGGAAATATCATATATTTAGACACGAGAGGTTGTGTTGACCCGATCATGAACACAGACGTGTGTGAACCCACGAGAATACACACACACACACAAGAATTATTAATGAGAGGCGCTCTCCTCTCTTCTCTGCATTGCGGACACACGTTTCACACTGTAAAGGTGAGGCTCTTCATCAAAGGAACATCACCCCCACCCTCCCGTTTGGAGCGCATCCAGAAATGACAAAAACACGGATCCGTCCGAGGAGTTTGCGGAATCGCCGAATTAGCATCGCCTTCAAGTTTCGCCCCTTCCCCAAAACTCCCCCGCGCCGTCTGTCACGCGCACGCCGGATTATTATTCATTAGAGCGTAGAAGTACAGAAAGACTGGTGACACCCTCTCTCTACCCACACTGCACCGGGTCACCGAGCGACGTCCCCACGGTAACCAGGTAAAGACATGCGGGCCATCTGTTTATCAAAGCCTGACACGTCTTGAACACAACCAATCACAGCTTACCAGAAGTATCCTGGAGGAAGAAGTTGACGCTCACATTTTGCTCTTACAGGAAAAGTTCACCTCGAAATCTAAAATTAAGTTCTTTATTACTCACCAACATGTTTTGAGACCTCCTGTTGTCTTCGGAGCACAAATAAAGATATTTGGGTGACATCCGAGAGATGTCCAGGCCTCCTCATAGACATCACGGTTATAGTTGTGGTCAAGGGGGACATCCAAGTAAACATCACTGGGGTAGATGGATCCAACCACATTTTCAGAATAACCTTTTTGGCCGCAGTGAGAACTGTGGACAGAATCCTATTTTGGTTTGAATCATCCAACATGAGAAAAAGCAGTGGGTCCTTTTGGATCAGTCCTCAGAAGAACAGACAATGGTTTCGCAGACAAGGCTTAGTTTAAAACAGGATTAAATTAAGACTATTAAATCACTTTTATAAACATGCCTTGAGGAATAAAAACATTTCTGGTGTGCATCTCAAGAGCAAACAATGGCCCCGATATAATTGAAGATATGTCAGGGCAAGTTATTTTAAGTTTAGAAAGCTCAAACATTCATTTTAGTCTGGGACTAGTCTAAAACTAAAGGGTCAGATTTATTCAGAACTGTTCTTAAGATGTGACTTACATTAATAAGGGCTTTAGAATAAAAAAAACTAAACATTAAATAATTTGTTTGCAAAAAACAATTAAAAAACATGTTTTTTACAGAGTTATTAAAGTTTTGATTTTAGTTTTATTACAATTTTCAATTACCTTCTTTTTTACCTTTTTTTTTGGTATATGCTTTTGTCATTTTATAATTAATTTGTTTATGTTGCAATACAAGACAAATTTTTATTTTAGTTTTTGTAGCTAACAATTATTTCAACTTATTTCAGTTTATTATTAAGGCAACCTTTCAATTTTCCCTTTTAGATAAGTCTTTTTTCAATCAATCAATATCAATATCAATCAAACTGCAGTTGGGTTGTTTTGATTAAGTAATAATAACTCAATAAATACAGCTTAACGGACTGACAATAGACTGTCCCAGCTGAAATAACACAATAAAAGCATGATTTTTCTGTTTTTTTTTAAACTGAAATATCAGATTTTTTCGCCAGCAAACTCTTTAGTTCCAGATTAAATTTAGTATCCAGCGTCAAAGCTTCAGTATTTAATATTACTGATGTAGTTTCTGAGAGGTCTTCATCATCTTGACCTGTGGACACGTGGCATTTATCACAGCAATGTTTTGACACACAGAGGGTTGTGTTGTGTCTGCGCCATCGCTGTTAAACTTTTGAACACAGAGAAACTAAAAACAGACACTTCACCTTTGACCTCTGAATAGCGTTCAGCTGAAGTCAACCATGCAGGAGCCTCAATTCAAGTGTACAAGTACACAAATGTTGTGTATAAACGTTGTGAATACACTGTAATAAAATCATACACAATTCACTCCTTAGGTATCAGACAGTGAGATGCAAGGATTTTCATTTATATTTCTGTCAGAGCACTGCTATCATCCTCCTCATTAACCGATTGACAATGAATTGACAACACTGCCATCAGTGATAACATTAATGAAGGGATCGCGCTCCGCCACGCGGGTCTCGCCGTGGAATTCCTGCGCTAATCTAATCTGGGAACGGAGCGCGACAAACCCGTCATTAATTCTGACTCTCTTGAGACGTGTGAACAGAGAGCAAAAGACTCGCTGATCACACCTGACACCATATCGCTTGCTTACTCACACCTGCCAAACTAAAGCCGTGCCACAATCTTACCCCGTTCACACCTGGATGAGAAGCGGCCCACTGCCACGAGCCACAGGCACCTAAAGAAAGTCAATTACAACATTTACATCCGAATCATGAGCAATTTAATAGTTCAAAGTGATTAAATAGTTAATGTCAACCTAATTTAATATTAAACATTTTACCAAATTAAATATGTTGAGTTCCTGTAACTAATTCTTACTTTTGAGTTATTTTAACTTAATTTAAACAAGTTAATCCAAGATGATTTGTTGAGAATATTTTTCAGTTCCCAGCATGCTTTGCGTGAGAGTGCATTAGTACATTTTGAATTTAAGTGTTATTCTATGAGATTTTAGAAAGGAAAATGCATTGTTAATGATGAATGTTCATTTATCTTGAATATTTAGTAGTTTGTTGTATTTTTGACTTTACCAACGTTCAGAAGAGTGATGCTTGTGTTAGGTTGATGGAGGTGCCACAGCAGTCATATGCGTTTCGTCACTCTATGTGAAGCCTATATGGTAATTGTCGATGCACCTGAAATAGACCTTTCTTTTATTTAACTGTAAATACAAAAAAATGTTACCTTACTAAATGTTCAAAATTAAAAGCAATTTTAATTTATTTTAATTACATCAGAAGTAACTAATTAAGTTAAAGTAATCCCTTACTTTACTTTTTCAAGGACAAAGTAATTCAATTACAGAAACAAATTACTTGTTAAATAGTTTCACCCAACACTGTAACTGATTAACTCAATTTTTTTAGTTAACCCAACTTATACAGGCTTTAATGTGACATGTTTATGGGTGAAGCAAAATATTTAAACGTTTTCATAAATTACCAAAGTGTCAGGGGGCTTCTGTTTACAAACGATCAATGTCTAATACTCAAGCATAATAGAGAGCGAGAGAGAGAGAGAGAGAGAGAGAGAGAGAGATTCATGTGGGTCAGTGTATTAAACACTGTGTCGCTGATGGAAATACATGTTCTTCTCTAATACTTTAATGAATTATTAATCACATAAATTGTAATTAAATTAACAGGGATAACCGTTCAGCGGAGAGGGAGAGATTACTGGACAAGCTGTAAAATAACCTCCATCAGGAGATTAAAAAGCTTCATATTTAAATGACAGAATGAGGAGGGGGGGTGAGGTCTCAGTGTAAATGTAAGCAATCAGTAATAGTATTAATGGATAATCTGCATTAATGACCTGGAACACAGCTAACCAGAGCTAAACCTCCTATGTGATAGACCAGTTTAAGTCATTGGGTTTCATAGATGATTAGCATTTGTCAACGGTCAACTAACTATTCAATTATTGATTAAACAATCAATGATTCATAAGAAAATATTACACAATTTTCTTATTATTAACTGATTTTTAGAGTCAATGTCTATTATTAAAATAAAGAACATTTTTGATATTTTCTCTGAAATAAAACCTTCATACATTTTTAATTTACAGGCTTTGTGTCTGAGATTATTCATTTATACGGATGGTTCACTGTTAAACAAAACTCAACGTGTGTGATGTCAAAAAATTTCCTTGTGTCTTGATTTGAGTTTTTGGTTCGTAATCGTAACACAAATCTGGGACACGAGGATTATTCTGAACATGATGCGGTGTAATCCCCTTCCTGACCTCTGACCTTTCCTGATGGGCTCAGGTCAAACCCCCTGGGGAAGAGAAGACCCTGACACATCCATATCAGAATTAAACTGACAGCCTCTGTCACAACCTCAGATAGAGTAAGAAATTAAAAGAAAAACAAACAGAGGTAAGAAAGAGAGAGAGAGATGGAGAGGAATATGAGTGTTCAGTGTGTGTGCTGATCCGAGAGGTCTCATTAATGGCGGGCTGCCGCGGAGGAAGCGCCTCTGTCCGCTCCACTCTCTGCCAGATGAAATTAAGGCCCAATTATTGATAAATGAAGAGCACTTTTCACGGAAGCCGTGCCTGAAGATACACGCTGCATCTGTCACACGCACACATGCAGCACACACTGCTCACTCAAGTGTGACATCGCATCCTGTGCATTCATCATGCATCTGCAGGAGACCAGCGCACGCGTGTGTGTGTGTGTGTGTGTGTGTGAAGAGATTCTGATGTGAGATCTGAAGAATGCACTTCTGCTCACAATCTCTCACAGCGTCTGATTAACAATAACCGATCTGTCTATACTGAGGTCTGTAGATTAAAAGAGACACTCACGTGGCCACATTTAAATCAACTTCATTGGTTCACACAGAGATTAAATCATTTATTTGACGTCATATCATTATCCCAGACGACTGACTTGTGTAGAACACAAAAATACGATTTTAGTGAACTTCTGTGCCACAAACATGCTGCGAATCTGAATGAATCACGCAGGCGATATTCAGAGTTTTTCAGAGAAACCAAAAGTTTGGGAAATTGACTATAATAACTTTTTTAAACAACGAATGACACCACATTAAATTTGGAAATTTACATGTGTGCATTAGGCAGATGCGTTGATCCATCGTGATTTACGGTGCCTTCAATCTTTATATATCAGTACGTCCGATCACTAAAATCAAACCTTTGACTTTAATGTTGTAACTGTAACACAATGATTTACCAGTTGAGCTGCAGAACAAATATTGTGTAATGATAGTTTGTGTATTGCAATTTAACATCTCAGCAAAACTTCAGTGGATTTTGTGCATTATTTACACATACGTGTGTGTGTTCTTCTCCGCAGAAAACATCAAAATCCACTGTTCGGAATTATTTTATCACTATAGGAGACTATAGGTGAATATACTGTATAAGTCATTCTCATTATCATAATTTTAATTATCATAATGTTGTGTTGACCTGTGGCACCAGTAATACATTGAATGTATACACTAGAATAGGAATCTCGTGCGATTATCATCTCCGTTTCTTAATGAATTACGGTTAAATGCCGCAGCACCCGAAAGCCAGAGGGCGCTCTTGAGCAGAATCACCGAAGATGGAAAACAGAACAAGAACGATTAGTTCCAGGAAATGTCAAATGTCATTTTATATCGCTTCGGGTATTTTCGTGATATAAAGTATATTTGTATTGATAATGCACCAAATAAACGACTCAATCTCATATAGATTTTAGATCGAGCAGTAAATCATACTGATCAAAGAGCCGTAGTTCATGGAAGAGATGTGCATATAAAACAGAATCGATTTAGACATGTATAATTAGCTTGAATCGCGGTATATATCGTCCAGCCCTCTGAAAAGTATATATATTAAAAAAATCACAACATAGTTGAGAACGTATTTACTGTGTAAAGTTTAGTTTAGTTTAGTGAAAGTGTACTGGAACTGTGCCAAACGCTGCATTTTCTGAAACACCAAATAAAATCATTTCCAAAACATAAACATCCCTTCCTGTCGTTCAACATTTTTAATATGTCAGTGTTAAAGAGGATATTTAAAAACAGTTACTGTAAACAACATGATGATGATGTTAAAATTCAGAAAGTGTCCCGTCTACGTGTTTCTAATGACTGATTCATATCAATCACTGACCTCATGACGCTTTACGCACCTGTGTGAGTGTGTTTGTGTACCTGTTCTGTCGTCATCTCGTGTGTTTGTGTACCTGTTCTGTCGTCATCTCGTGTGTTTGTGTACCTGTTCTGTCGTCATCTCGTGTGTTTGTGTACCTGTTCTGTCGTCATCTCGTGTGTTTGTGTACCTGTTCTGTCGTCATCTCGTGTGTTGTCCATCTCACAGCAATGTGCAGTTCCTCTGTTCCGCAGTTTTTGTGTGTTTTCTTTCTCATGATTGATCGTTTGTATCGAAACGCGCCGCGCATTGCGAGTTTGATATTTGACAGAAACCTGCGCTTATCTGAAGGCGGAAGTGACGACAGAGCTATTCGTACAGGACTAGTAAGTGAACACTAACGATGTCACGACGCGAATACTGTCGCGTTTAGCTGCTTTTATTCCAGGAGACGATCGTTTGTTTTCCTCAGTTTTGGCCGCAGTCCGGTCGCGCTGCAGGTGGATGTTTTTCCCTCAGCGTATATAAATGCAATATAATATAATATTGTTGATTAAGAAACGTCCTATCGTCACTTTTTTCAATTTTATAAGCAGTGTTGGGCAAGTTACTCTGAAAAAGTAATTCATTACTAGTTACTAATTACTTATTCAATCGTGTTATTAGATTACTATACAAATTACTCAAGTATTTGATTACTTATTAATAATTACATTCTATATCCTACATCAACATTGATTAGTTAAGTGATTCAAGGATAGACAATTACAGCTCTTTTAATTCATTCAAATAAATAACATAAAACTACATTAATTAGTTTTATCAACTGACCAAAGTATTACAAATGTGAGAATTATACATTAAAGCATGGATGTTAAACTTTGAATTTTGATGTCAATTCCACTATTGCTCATCCCTTACTTTACTTTTTCAAGTAATTAAACTACAGTTACTAATTACTAATAACACCTAACACTGGTTATGTTATCAGACTCTGGCTTATTTGATTTTACATTTGAAATATATATATTTCTTTGTCATAATATGAATGTTTCTCAATGTATTCACTATATGACATCATTTTTTTTACATAATTAATAATAATACAAGAACTCTTATATAATTCTTTATTGTTAAAAAAGGTCAAATGAATGCATTTGTGTAACATGTTTAAAATAATTAAATTATTAACAGAATATTCCATTTTCTTTTCTATTATTGAGAATTATTTAGGTTTCTGGGGATTTGTCCTGCTCTTGTATATGAACAACAACAACATGACTCCTGACTCACTGAGCTAATGTTTTTTTCCACGGGTCAGTCTGTTGTTTTGGAAAATAGACCAGAAAAAAGTGCTGACAGATATGCTGTCTGTCGTAAAATATTGTACAAATGTCCCCCTACCCACGATGCTTTGCAAAGCCCTAAAAGCTCACCTGGCCTATAACCCGCAGTGCCAAGAATGAAATATCAGGAGAGAGAAGGCGTGAGGGCAATTCACAAGAAACAAAGACCTGTCTGAACTGTAAATGTTTCATCAATTCTTCTTTTTGTAGTGTTTTGTTCTTACTTTTATGATACAATTCTTTTACTGAAAGTGACTTAAACTGAAGAGTTTGCTGCAAAATGTGACATGGACGTGGTTTTGCATATTCCCCACCCTCCTGTTTCTCCAATAAAACACTTTTCTCAAAGCACAGTTTATCTGTTCATATATGACAGGCAGCTAATATAACAGAGGATATATCGCGTGACGGGACAGCTCGAATTCACTCGGTCGGACAGAAATTCAGATTTGTGTGACCTGGATGTGCCGTTATCAGCGGCGGACGAGTGATAGTTTAGCCGTCAGACACCAGAGCGTGTTTCATGATAAAAGCTTCACACTGTTTCTCAAATCTGCAGTGA
Organism: Triplophysa bombifrons; assembly: GCA_029783895.1. NCBI lineage: Eukaryota > Metazoa > Chordata > Actinopteri > Cypriniformes > Nemacheilidae > Triplophysa > Triplophysa bombifrons. The sequence continues at coordinate 711,363 of CM056466.1, forward strand.
TTCTGGAGCACACCAGGACAGACACTGAACCATTTAACAGCCAGACCTGCTCTGCTAGATGTCAATTTATTCTTTCAGTTCCTTCAGTATCAGTTGGCTGTTGGGTTTATGGCCTTCGCTCCTTATGTTCAACCTACTGAATATTTATATAAATCCTCCATATACTGTATTAAAACTGTTAGGAAATGTCTCGGTTATTTCTCCCAAAATAAAAATAAGAGAAACCTGTGAATGGTACAGCTCAGACACAGAGAGGTTTGCCGATCCAAATTGCTAGTGTTGTAGTTCTCGAGACCGGTCTCAAGACCACTTTTTAATGGTCTTGGTCTTGTCTCGGTCTCGACTGTCTTTGGTCTTTGTCTCAGACTTGAGGATTTTATTTCAAGACCGGTCAAGACCACAACTGTGGGAATTACACTAAATTGCTGGTGCATTGTCTGATTCATATGTTAACATCATTCATGTGAGTGGATGTAAAACTTCTGGTTTTAAAAGCATTCAGCACTCGTTTCTTATTCTTTTGTTATTGTTACTCGTACTGCTGGTAACAGGAGAAAGAGGGATTGTCTTAAAGAAATCTGTTTTAGACACAATTAAACACACACTGTAAAAAAACAGACTCAAGAAAAGTTCTAATTTTGTTGTGTTGGTTGAGCAAAAGTCCATGAAAAATTTCACAGAACTTCTTTTAACAAGTTCATTCACTGTAACCAAACATTTTCCTCATTAACTTGAAAAATTCTTTGCAAGTTCACTCAAAAAGACCTCTATGAATGTAAAAAATAGACTTACATCAATGTACAATGAACTAACAATATAGGAAGAGTTTGATAGTTCCCAAGATACACTGCAGCATGTTCAATTCGGTGCTTGTCAATTGTTTTTCTTTTAAAGAATAGCGTTTTAGTTATTGCTGGCTTAATTTATGCTTTAATCTCGTTTGTTACTGTTATTTATGTGTTGTGTTTAGAGTTTTTTAATGAATGATGGTTTCAGATCGTTTCCATGGTTGAGGTTTGTGTGTTCAGTGTTGAGGTGTAAGTGCATTACCCAACAACAAAACAAGAATAAATGCTCTCAACACAGTTCAAACTGTTATTAGGTAAAAGATTTTCTGTTTGAGGCAAAAAACAAGTAGCCTACAATTGTAGTAAATGACAAATAAATCATCTTTATTTATCTTCAAGCAATAAAAAATATTTTGCTATGTTGTTCATTGGGGAAACTTGACTATGTTGCGACAACTAATGACTTAAACATAATTTTTGTTCCTCTCAAGAAAACCAATATTTTTTTTGTATCGCCAATTCGTTGTTTTGAGTCAGTACAACTTCTATTCCAAAGAGTTGAGTGAACAAGAGAAAGCAAGGCAAAATTAGAACTAAGATTGTTTTGTTGTGCAGGCTTAAAAAATATTTTGGCTAGTCCCAAACAAATCTAGAACAAATCTGAACTTTAGTGTTTTTCTGAGCAGCACACAGCTATTTTGCTTTTGATTAGATAGAAAAGCAATGAAAATATCTAAATCACTGAATGTTTTGTTTCGTTTACGATCACTTGGGTAATTACTGATTTTTTATGCTTAGCTGTTGGAATTTTTACCTGCACAAAAACATTCGTCACATACATTCCTGCACAATAAATCATATAAAGTTACTTCTTAGTGTTTTGTGGATCTTTTGAATTAATTTTGGGAGTCCTGGTCTTGTTCAGGACTCGGTTTCGGCCTGCTTTGGTCTTGTCTTGGTCTCGGCCCCCTAAAATTCTTGGTCTTGTCTTGGTCTCGACACAATCTGGTCGCGGCCTCGTTTTTGGTAGTCTTGACTATAACACAACAAACTGCTGTGTGTGTTTTCTTGTTGGTTTTAGGTGGACGAAGGTCTCACCCCCTTTTCTGTTAATAACCACAAAGTGATCCACATCTCGTGATAAATGACTGGAGTCGGATATTATTGCTGGCATTAATAATCATTTGGGTTCTGGATGGGAATACTGAGGCGGTTTTGCTGTAAATAGTCGGGTGTAATTACGTCTGTGAGGGTAAAGCTTGTTATCTACCCGTAGACCCTGTGGCTTGTGCTTTGAAATATAAACCTTCCACAAGCGACAGTCACCAAAACACCGCTATTAGAATTCATGTAATCACTTCTGTTTACAGTTCATAAGAAGTGGCATGTATCAAATTCACTGATCTGGATTCAGTTTGAAAATGAGCTCCTGCGTCATTATAAGAGCTCTTTTTATATAGAATAGATTAGAACAGAATGTGTAATATGTCTTACACGCCACTATGAGGGTCGACCCAAACCCCAGTGTTAGTGTGACATTGTCCCGTGTAATCCCTCTGCGTAATGACCATCAGAACGTTCATTAATCTCAGGATTTATTCTGAATCTGCACAACAACAACCCTCATAAATCAATGAATATTTTCCCGTCTCACAGCGCAGGAAATGCAGATGTGTGCGTGAAAATGATGTATCGTGATACACGCTCGACTCTGATCCGAGCATGTAACAAACATCAATCAAACAGCAACGTGTTCATTGCCGCCTTCTTCATCAACACAAAGATGACGAACAGTTTCAGATGAACGGAGCAGAATTCCCCGTGTGCTGAGAAACCTCAACACAAGCATCTTCTACAGGACAGCTCGCTGATGCTCCTCATTCATTTCAACCGTACACTGTGCACTAAAATATAAGTGTTTGTTATCATTTCAAAATTAAATTAAGATTTTTATAAATAAAAGAGCACACCAGACTTTAAGAGATAACTTTTTATTAACTGAAACGTGATGAATTTGAAATAAATCATAATCTGTTTTATAAAGAGGGGGTCGACTACATTTAACGTTCATTTAAATATCTTTATTTACATATCTTAATACAATATACTTATTTAGAGACGGTCTCACGTACCAGAATTCCTGTCTGTGTTTGGTTTAATTACAACAATTTATTTTATATTTAGTTTATAGTCATTTTATTTGATTGACATTAGTTTTGTATATTATTAACTGTATTAAATTAAATAACCGGAGGTTAAGTTTGTTTATGTTGTTGCCGCTGAAACCGTCAGTAACTAATCTGTGGTTCATAGTGTGTGTGTGTGTCTTTCTGAAGAATCAAAATCAGAATGAACTTAAACTTGAAACTACCTCTCTCTCCCGTTCAGAAGCTGAACATGGCTGTAAGGCCGACGGTGCGTCTGAAATCCCATGATGCTACGGGAGCTGAATAACGGTCAAATTTCAAAAGTTAATCAATTAGAAGTAGCAGAAAACGTCAAAGCTGGTGTCTGTTTGTAAATTAAGTACAGATTAATAGATTTCTCGTGAATAAATGATGTTTGTACAGATGACAGGTTGATGTTAATACATACGGGACACATGACAATAAAACATGACGGATGCAGTATGTGCAAATTCTATTTATACTACCCCCCCACATACTCTATAGAGAACATACTGTTTTAACGGTCGATACTTCATTTAAATCAGTACATACTGTCATAGTATGCGATTTCAGACGCAGCAGCATGAGTGTTTCAGGGTCAGACGCCTCATGACCTTTGACTCTGTAGCAATGTTCCATCCCGACCTCAACACTGAAACAAACCTGACAGTCATTTATGAACAGATGTTCACTTCTTCCTGTTAAATCAGTTCCGGATAAACCAGACATCTCATCTCATTCTACTGGCATGGGAGGAGCTGGGGGCGGAGCCACATGACACAGAGGCTATTCGGTAGATGGTAGGTAGGTGGATGGATGATAGATGGATGGATAGAGAGAGAGAATGATAGATGGATGGATAGAGAGAGAGGGATGGATGATGGATGGATGGATAGATATGTATATATATATATATATATATAGAGAGAGAGAGAGAGAGAGAGAGAGAGAGAGAGAGAGAGATAGAGATGGATGGATGGAGAGAGAGAGAAAGGGTGGGATGGATGATAGATTGAAGGATGGATGGATAGATAGAGAGAGAGAGAGAGAGAGAGAGAGAGAGAGAGGGATGGATAGAGAGAGAGGGATGGATGGATGTATGGTAGATGGATGGATGGATGGATGGATAGATAGAGAGAGAGAGAGAGAGAGAGAGGGATGGATAGAGAGAGAGGGATGGATGGATGTATGGTAGATGGATGGATGGATGGATAGATAGAGAGAGAGAGAGAGAGAGAGAGAGGGATGGATAGAGAGAGAGGGATGGATGGATGTATGGTAGATGGATGGATGGATGGATAGATAGAGAGAGAGAGAGAGAGAGAGAGAGAGAGAGGGATGGATGGATAGAGAGAGATGGATGGATGGATGGATGGATAGATCACGTGGCGTATTGCTTTTATAAAACAGTTATTCCATATGCGTAGCGCGGTTCCATTCAATAAAGTAAATGAAGTGATATTTAGACTATGTAATACGGTAAGGCCGAGATAAATCAGGGTATTTTATAATGGTTTAAAACTCGGTTCAACCAATCAGAATCATGGACCAGAACTGCCCATTTTATAAAGGTATAGATCACAGATCGCATCCAAACATTCTGTGCTTCATATGTACTGTGAGGCCGTATGAAGGGTGAAGACTCAGTAAACTCTGAGGGATGTCAGCACATCTCGTAACTGCTCTCGTGCGGACACCCTTAACCATGAAAGCATTGAGATCAAAGAGAGCTCATAATGGCCTGTGGTGTGAAGCAGTGCGCACTACAAAGCAGTACACTAATAAGGGAAGTTGAGAAGAGCTCTTGACAGTGGCAGAAGAGGAGTGCAGATGCTGCCCGGGCACAAGAGCCTCTTCACCCAAACTCAGCTCAGACTGAATATAAAACAGACCCACTGACGGATCTCGCAACATAATTCAACTTATGTCACATATATGAGACGCCTACATAGGCAGAGTAGTTCACCTCAAAATAAGCTCCCATTGACTTTCCATAGGAATAAAAATAATTTATTTTTTGAAGTGAACTTCTCCTTTAAACTTCTTAAACATAAGAACTGTGTTTGTTGAAACCCATGAAGAGTCTGGAGGTGTGAATGAATGTAGATCGTAGAGGTGAAATAATCTGGATTTGAGATAATGTGATGAGAAATGTTTGAGTTGATATTGAGATCTTCAATAATATTGACTTTTGATTGCAGACGAGACGAATCTGAGCTCAGTTTCACACATGTTGACATCGCTTCTGAAACTCTGATGTCTGGTGCTTCATGTAAAACAGTGTGTGTGTGTTTGTGTAGTCTGGTCTCATGTTTCTCAGCGGACATTGATTTGGCGGCACATGAAAGCTCACACATTAGAACAGCGTCACGTTCGCTAGCACGATTTAGCACTGAGATCTGCTAGCACTGCCAAAACTGCTCGACTGCCACCTTCACTTCCACATCTCTCTCTCTCTCACTCGTTCTTTTGTCCGTTTCTTTCTGTCGCTGGAGGTAAAAACAGACGCTCTTAGCACCCTGTCAGATTCAGGCTAAACGCTATGCTAAAGAACTATCTGCATTCTGCACACACACACACACACACACACATGCGCACACAAACACACACACTTGCAGGTGTTTCAGAGTGAGATGGTCTGTCTCTCCTCTTTCTGCAAACACTGTTTTTCCACTAGTGGGATATTAAATTCGATGTTATCTACTTGTACTTGGATAAGCAATGTGATAAAAGTATGACGAAAATATCAAATGTAGTTCTTACAATTCACATTCAACATTTACACTTAATAATTCTATACATTACATGTGTACGAATACACACACATATACAGCAAGCTCCTGAGCTGTATGTTTTGTAACTTTGTGTTAATTTACTAGCTCAGAAGGAATAGCAATGTTTTCTGTGTATCATTTCACATAGTTCATTTTAAAAGCAGTACACTCTTTAAAGAATGTAGGGAGCAGAAATCAAATGGTTCATTTTCTAACACACATACACAGATCTATTTTCATCTTTAAGAATCAATGAATACTTTCAATTGGTCATGACACTCACTTATTTATTACCACAACATTGTTGTTCCTGCACAATAAAATCAACAAATTAGAAGAATTCACAATTACCACTAAACTTTAAACAGCAATTACGAGAAGCGATTCTACATTTGACTCCAAATGTGTGAGAGAACATACAGACAGATTTCACACTAAAGTGTCTGACTGTGTGTTGTAGATTTGAGGTCTGATAATTAGGACTAAGCTCTCGATCGTCTCTGTGCACATGAGCAGAGAAGAAAAGCCCAATCGCTTTCATTAGAAGCCACACAATACACTAATAACAGTTACAAGACACCAAATCCATCGGCTAATTAGAGCGAGATGAGTGATATGTCAGGAGCAGGTTGTTTTTGATCCTCGAACAAACGCGAGTCCGCGTGAAGCGGCAGTGTCATTGTCAGAGAGCGAAGCTGGCGTGACGTGCGGCGCAATTACTCGCAAATTATTCAAGCAATCAGATGAGCAGACTGAATGAAGTTTGGACCTGGAGAGATGCTGGCGAAGTGGCCGCACACATTAATAAAGAGCAGAGAGAGAGAGAGAGAGAGAGAGAGAGACAGATGGAGGGATGATGCTGGTAAACAAGCACACGAACTGGATGTTTACCAAAACAATGACAAATCATAACGCTGCTCTCATCATTCCGGGGAAGAAGAAAATAAGAGATGGAAAAGATGAAGTGACACGTGAACGTATTACAAGCGCTCATGAGAATCAGTCTCAAGTCTTTTATAAATAGATTTCTGCGACACTCTGACTGTGTTTCAACAGGATCCGAGATCTACACATTCATGTGTCGTTCAAAGTCATTAATGAACATTAATCAACAGTTAAGGTGCTGCAGACTGACGCCTCCATACCTGAGCTCACGTTTGGCTCACAGCGCTCAAACGAGCAGCACCGGAGAAAGAGAGAGAATGAGTATGTAATGGTCTCATACACTTTAATGACATGTTCACTTCTTCTCTAAATACTTTCAAAGCAACAAAGGAATCACAGCTCATGTAATAAAAGCTGAGGTCAGTAAATGATGTCAATCAATGACCTGTTCTGTACACCTCTGAAAGATTCTCGTCATTAAAGTGTACTGATGCGCAGACACTGTTCGATGTGTCATGACATCTCACTGAAGTGTGTGTGCACATCAACCATTAACATATGTATAAGGTTAAATACATCTAACCGCTTCATTCTTGTTGACTTTTATCAAAATAGATGATCGTTAAGTGGCTGGAATGAAACTGATAGTAACATATGACTGACGTGGATGATGGCACCTCTTACAAAATAAGAGTTCATTCAAGTGTGCTGTTAGTGTAGTATACTTATTTAAGACTACAAATAACCTTCAGTCTACACTGTAAACCCTAATGTTCAAAATAATCTAACAGATTAAGTCAAGTAAACTTAATTTTATAAAAAAGTTCTACTTACTTAAATATTTAAATTTCCTGAAACACTTTTTTACTTTTGAGTAAAGTATAATGATTATTTTTGATTAACTTGAAGTTTTGACTAAAGCTCAAGAAATGTATTTTTCAGCACAATTTTGAAGGATTTCCAATTCCCAGCATGCTTTGCGTCAGAATCTATTAGGAGAGTAAAAAAAAAAAATATGATTATTGCACGTTTTTAGTTAAGTTAAAGACTTGTTAGTGTTTAATGTTCACTTCGCTTAGATATTTAGAAGAGTTTGACAGAAGTAGTCTAGTATATTTGAAATACACTTGTACTTGTACTAATCTTTTGATCAAGATATACTTCAAATCTTCTTCAAGTACACATAAAAGATAATGTCACGTAAAAGTGCGAAAAGTTCATACGTAATAGAAAATTATTTTCACCATGAAAATGGACAAACCCGAATATAAAACATTCATTGGGTTAATTTAGGCGAAATGTTGTCCATTCTGACCCAATGCTGAGTTAAAACAACTAAACATTTTTTAGAGTGTACATAGATCTTAGTATATATAAGCCTACTACATAAAGTATACATTAAAATATATTTCAACTTTGCTTAAATAAGAATTCTGTCATCATTTTTTCATCCTCTTGGCATATCAAACCTGTATGACTTTCTTTCTTCTGCAGAACACGAAAGAAGATATTTTGAAGAATGTCCCCATTCACTTGCCTCTATGCATTAGTGGGTGCCGGGACTGTTCGCTTTCCGTACATCATCTTTTGTGTTTAGAGGAGTAAGAAAGTGACAGAATTCTAAATGATGACATCATTTCATTTTTGTGTGAACTATCACTTTAAACATGCACTTATTTTCTGTAAGAGAGCAGAAGTGCACACACAGCCTTGAGCTCTTCAGACCATTCTAGGGAGACAGGAACATGTCAATATTTGCATTCTCAACACGTTGCTGTGATTCATTTGAATTCCATCAGCACATAATCTTTTTCATAGAAGAATTGACATCATGTAGAAGGTAAAACAGTCAAACAATGATTCAATGAATTGTGATAGTTTCTCTATGAAATTAATTCGTTGTGATTTTGACGCAGAAGAACACAAGATTGATCCACAAACACACAACACTGAATAATGTAAATAATGCATCCAGTGTAAATAAATCATGTTTCCACGTTCGGTGGCTTTTCCAGATGTCCAGACATTAACCGACTGTCTAAAACTAGAGAAATCTTTGTTTTTCTACCGGTTTGACACCCGGGCAAATTCAAACAGGGCTGTATTTATTTCATTCTTCACAGGGCTGTCGTGAGATTAACGGAAGCTTTCTCTATTTCCATCTTTCTTCTCTTCCGTTTCACACACAACGCATGTGTGTATTTTCTTAAATGATTCGACTGTCACGATTTTATTTATTGCTGGATGAAAGAGCCATTATGAGGCACATTGAACAAAAGTTTAGATCTGATATATCTGTCTTTCTTTCTCTCTGTCTGTCTCTGTGTATCTGTCTCTCTCACGTGTTTTTCTTCAGGCTAAATGAAATTAGTAGGGTGCCGAGTAGTTTTGTGGCTGTATTTTCTCTGCGGTCCGTCAGAAGTGCTTTGCTGCTTGATTACCTCTTCCGCCCTCTCTCACCCCATGGCATCACTGCAGGCGACGCCACAGCCACGACACCTGGACCCCGCGCCCCCCCATCCTCTGAGAGACGACCACTCCAACCAGAGCACAGCTGTTACAAACCTCTGCCCCGCACCCACACGCACATCATCCAAACTCATTTCACTCTTATCTGTGACTCTTCTCGGAGAGCTTGAGGATGTAAGTAGTACGTAAAATATCATGCAGGGTATATTTGAAGAGTTTATTGCCAAAATGAGACCTAAAAAACTGAATTTTTTATTGTGCATTCCAATTAATATCAATCAAAGCAGTTGGTTTGTTTTGATTTAAGCCATAAGCGCAATTCCGTGAAAATGTCAACTTTACCACGAGAAAATAAAGTTTTTACCAGCGGATTTTACTCTGGTAACAGCACAGATTTTAACATTTGGCGGCTCAAATACCCATGTGAGATCTCTCTTCAAATTTGTAAAGCATTTGTTTTATTTTTAGTTCATGATTTTTCATAGTCAGTAAGAGCCATTTTCAGGATTGTCACATCCATAACAATTCATATTCCTCATAAATGAACACATGGAAATGAATATAAAGAAACTATTTGATGTTCTATAAAGAGGCATCACTTCTCCATTCATTGGGTATTATTGGGATTGTGCTTTTTATTTTACAGAAATCCTACAAAGTTTATCGTATCACATGTTTATTTTTTTTAATAGACTGACATTTTTTGATGTTAAGACTATCAACAAGGGTTCAGTAAAATAAACAGATGGTTCAAAAATATAATCGTAACATATTCATTCTCTGAGCATTTTTATGTCACATCCATAACGCAAAATGTCACGTCCATTACGGTGGAATTGGTCACACTAAAAAAAATACAGCTAACTAACACAATAAAACACAGTTACATATCAACATAATAAAAAACATAATTTTTGAACATTTTTAAATGAAACAAACTATATTTATTTGACAATGCTGTCTAATATGAAGTAACCACAGGTTTAATGTGGTAACAAATATTATTTTACCATACCAACTATTCGGCAATAATTTGCACTGAAGTACTAAAAGCACATTGAGAGACAGACAGACAGAGAGAGAGAGAGAGAGAGAGAGAGAGAGAGAGACATGTGTCTTTGGCCCAGTCTGCAGATGTTGGGACAGCAGATGCCAGCTAACTCAATGTCTGTCTTCAGCTGTAGTATCTCACCCTGTGGGACACCCCCCCAACACACACACACACACACACGGTACCTGGCTATGTGTGGGCTCGACCTGTGTTCACACACGGGTTCTGCTGTCGGGTGGGCCACAGGTGAGGAGGAGAGATGTCGACGGCGTTCGTGTAATTGTGGCCACGTCACCTCTTTAATAAATCTTTCATGGGCTTTTCTGATCCAGGATGCTGCTGAAGGAGGTGAAGTGGGTCAGGATTATAAAACCGAGCTGACCACAGACAGCCCTTCAGACGCTGGAGGTAGAAGACACACGGTGAATGTGCGGCTTACAGAGATGTAGATGTTTTCAGGGTGTGAATGTGAAGTTCATTTACAGAACGTGCTCCACTTTTACAGCACAACAGATGGTGAAGTTCTCCGAAGGCCAGAGGTTCAGCGGCACAGATCGGAAAAACACTCGCACACACACACACAAACAAAGGGAGACGGAGAGAAAGGATTATTTTAAATCCATAAATAAACGAACTGTTTTTATTTTCTAAAAATATGAAAGGTTTTCTCTCAAGTGTATTATAAACGGAGCGAAATCAACATGGATTTTTCACAGTATCTCCTTCACTCATGGACTGCTAATACGTTTGTTTATCACGCACAAACACAACACAATATACCTATATATATATATATAAAATAAATAAATCAGTTTTTTTAAATATTAAAAAAATCATGGTTTTATGTGTTAGTTCGTTGTACTTTTTTAGTTATTATTACTTCATCAAAAAAAGCCAAATGCAATTTGATTGATATGGTATGCACAGTAAAAAACATTATATTTGAACATTTTGAAAAACTCTAATGTAAGGAAAGGCTTGGCACAACACACAAAATCATATAGTTTGTCTGAAAATCTGAAAATATAACAATTTTAAATGATTAGAATATTTAGAGAATTAAGATTAAGAAAATCCATAATCTTCAGAATTTATAACAACAATACGATAAGGAAAAAACGAAATATATTTGTATGAATTAGGATTTTTACAACACTTACGCTTAAATGTAAATGTAAACATGTTTACTAAAAACTAAATTGGGTTTAAAGACATTTAGGAGATGATAAATGGACACCAGTCACATGAGAATTAAATATTTACTATAATGAATATGACACACTAGCTTTCTTTATAAAATGTGATTAATATATTCTATATTTATATACAAATATTCTATTATAAACATATCCAGTGTCTTGTTTCAGCATTTACTTAAATAAATAGAAGTCTTTAACAATCCTCTATTTAGAGTAAATTTAGGGAATACCGAAACAAATTAAACTGAAATAAACTCATATCACTAAAGTAATTAACCCTTGTGAGTGCCCGAACCAAAGCAGCGAGGCAGAACCTAATCCTCTCTGACCTGGAAAAGCGGAATACTGGAATCTCACACCCCTCCTGGCTTTCCCACAAACACACACACAAACACACACTCTCACACACACACACACACACACACACACAGCCTAAGCAATATCCATCTGCTCCAACAGAAACTGCTCGGGGAGAAAACGACAGAAAGCGCGAATGAGAAATATCGTTCACTGACATGTTGGGGTTTTATGATTTTAACTTTCGACAAGTCTCTGCAGTTAAAATTCTCTTGAACAAATCTGCTTTCGTTTCATTCGTAAAATGCTTTTATTGTCAATAAAGACTTGGAAACCCGCAGTCAGCGCCCGAGGCCAAACGTTCAGCGCTCACACTCCAACCAGTGATGCTGTCAACAACCATTGGTATTTCCATGGTGATGGAATCCTCAGCAGCCAATGAGAGCGCGAGGTGTCGGATGGGCTCGGAGGTGTTCCGCGGCAGCACCAGAAGGCACGAGGAGCTTTAGGAAGGATTCGGACCATTAATTGAATATTAATGCAGCCCGCGCTGACACTAGTGTGATTAGACTAATTGATCAGCTCACCGTGCCAAGATGTCAACCGCCGCATCCCACAATCCTTCATTTTCACAGGCCTTTCATATCTGCATGATTTCCTCTCACATCGCAGATGCTTCTTTAAATATTTGTGTACCTGATGTTGGGGCGGCTCTCACAGTATTCAGTGTTTTGGCTGTTTCGCTTACGACAAATAATAATGATGATCCTTCACTAGTCTTGGGACGATCGTTCAAGTTACGTTCCGACCTAAAATGTTGTCAGAGGGTTAATTCTGTCGTTTACTCACCCACGTGTTCTTCTACGCCCGTATGTTGTTGTTTTTCTTGTGGAACGGAAAAGAACGATAGTTCACGGTGGGCCACGTCTGTCAAGATCTGACGAGCACAAAAATCACCGCTCTAGTCAAATCAAAGTTGTCTTGTGAACTCACATCCATATGATATATACAAATGAAAAAACACAAATATTAAAGCATAGACGAGTAAACGATGACAGAATATAAACGAATAACATTTTTAAGGTTAAGAATTCCTCTAATAGTACAAAAAAAAAGAATTTTCCACGAAATAGACCTTATTTTCTTTAAGCGAAATATAGATTTGTGTTTTTGATTTTACAGTGAAATGCAATCTGAAGCAGTTCGTGAATTTCGCCCGAGAGCACAAAGGC
>CM056466.1:726725-851172 GCA_029783895.1 Triplophysa bombifrons
GTACATTTACCGCTCATTAATTTCTGAAGGTAAACTCTGTCAACATGTGGAAGATCACTGACAACAGATGACCTCAAAGCTAGAAAACACAGATTTAAAGCCATCTTTGAGTTCATCTTTATTGACACAATACTGTCTTGGAAATGTAGAGCTGTTTACTAACATCTACAAACTGTACACACACATACACAAGTAAATAGCATCACCTAAACATATGTACAACGTGATTTCTAAAGACTTCTGTCACAGTAAAGTTCCAACACAGTCTCACTGGAATAACTGGAATCAATTCATTAGTGTTCATGAACGCGAATTTCCCCCTTTTTTCGTGTAACCCAGCACGACTTTTAATCTAACGAGTTTAATCACGCCGCCTCTTTCGTATGTATATATGTGTGCAATCTGACAGGATTTCATACCTATTTTACAAGGCGTCTCATTCGTGTGAGCTCCTATTTCCTACGATCTCGTTCGTATATGTTAGGTTTAGGGGCAGGACTAAAGGAGCCATTTATCGTTGCTTTGCCATCTCGTGAAACTCATGTTTTCAGCTAAATTAGCCTTTGCGGCTGTGATTTTAGGGTTTGGGGTAAAGGTTTGCTTAGCCACCTACTAAAATATAAAAAAAAAGACTACTAAAATGTATAAAATACTTTGTTTGATATCCGGTTAAAGGGATCATATGGCGCGAATACATGTTTTTATGTGTCTTTGGTGTGTTTTAAGTTGGCCATGCATGTATTAGACACATAAAATTGCGAATATTAAAGTGTGGGAACAACAGATGCATTCTTTCTAATAGATCTGCGCGTTTCATGGTGGCGGGGCAAAAACGAGATACAAACATGCACAGCGTTTTATAACCTTAAATCATGTATACACATTGAATTACATCTAAAACAAAAGATAATATTAGTTTAAGCCGTGTCATATGACCCCTTTAATAATATGTAAATATTATTAAATGTATTATTACATAGGGGAGAGCGGGGACGAATGTACCATTTTTCATAAAATGTAATTTTAAAAGATATTTTTTCAGTAAGAGATATATTTTTGCTGTGGTCCGTAACTCACATGTGGTCAAGCAATACCAGGTGGTATTTTGTTCAAATGTTGAATGACTTATGTATAATTTCACTTTGAAGATAAATTGCACATTGTTACTTTCACCCCATCAGTAGGGACGCACAGGTGGGTCAAAAGTAACACGCCAATATAAGCTAGATTTTTTTGAGTTACTTTGGTTTTTATTCATCTAACTGACCTTGTTAATATGTAACTCCAAACACTTTGTCTTTTATCTTTGCAAAAAAAAAATACATTTCATTTTAAATTTCAGTTTTATCAACAAAAACAAAAAAAACGATAGAACAACTTTAATTGTTTCTAATATTTTAAGTAATTACATTAGCAAAGGGACGAAAGTAAGGACTGTTACTTTCGTCCCGACAGGAACTCCTGACATTTAAACCCGATTTACTTTTATAATGAAAAACTCTGACAAGGCAAACTTCACAGCACTGAATCACCTGTAGATTGATCATTACTGTGACACATGAAACGAGAAACACAACTTGTTATTTAAAAAACACAGCTTAAGAAATTTACTTTCCGTGCTCGAAATCTGTTTTCTGGACCTAACCGCTGGAAACGTGATTTTCGGCAGCAAGGTCAAAGGTTGCGTGCTAAACGTGACGTCAAAGCTTGGAATGCAAATGTAGTCAGGGCTCTGAGTAAAGCGCTGTTACTTTGTCCTGCGTTACTTTCGCCCCCGCTCTCCCCTATGAGCGTATTAAAGTCGTGCTGAGTAAAAAAGGGGGAAATTCGTGTCCATGAACACGAATAAATAAGATAAAAAATGCTGTGCCAATGCCACGAATTGCCTTGAGACTGGGCTGAAAGTTCACACATGCAAACGCACACGTCTCACATTCTTTAATGGCCATGATGGAAACTCTGAGGATGCAGAGGTGTTACGAGGGCGGTGAGAGAGACAGAAAGAGAGACACCAGGGTTGCATTGCTTATCCAGGCAGAGCAGAAGCTGCAAGCGCTCGTGTGTGTGTGTTAGTAGATGGAGCATGTTTAATATAATTACACAAATCCTCCTCATGAAGCACATTCATGTGAGACAGCCCTGAGACTATAAACACAGACCTGCAGGGAGAGAGAGACAGACAGATGTTTGGACAACATTAAATCAAGCGGACGACTGCCATATAACGGCTAGAGAGACTCATGACCTCATGTGCGATAAGACTCAACTTTACTCCAACGATACGAATTCTTAAAAATAAAGACCCAGAAACCAAAAGGCTGATATCTGAAAATCAATATCTCTAAAGAACCTTAAACTTCAAAGCTAGACGCTTCAAGTCATTTGCCGCTGATATTTAATTCACACCCTTTCTTTCCCATAACGTCATACTTGAAAAGGAGGAAACCTCGTTAAAGTTCTTGGACAAGAAACGTCCGTCTTCCAGATCGTCTGTGGTCTTAATTGTCACTACAATAATAATAATAATGAAGAAGAGGAAGTTGAAGTTGACTTTGATTCCAGATGAATGTAGACGCAGATTGTATTGTAGAACGGAACCAGAAGAGAATGGATTGCGAGTCCTCGCATTCTAAATAGAGAACCAATCATGCTTCCCGGTGGACGGGCTGTTTCTGGCAGCCGTTGAATAAATCTGGCCCGTGGATTCTTCTGAATGGTCTGATTGGGTCCGGTGCCAAACGTGATGATGTATTCTGTTTAGATAAAGTACCACTGAATGTTAATCAGATATTTGCTCCAGATTGCCAAAGTGGCCTCTCACTCGATGGATCGGAGAGAAATGTTCATCTTTTCTTTTCTCTTCGGAGAACAAAGAAAACTTGATCTCTCTCGTCATATACGATGCATTTCAAAAACACCGCTTCTATACATACATCGATGTAGTAGAAGCATATGGTGGACTTTGGAAAAGACGGGGACGGTTATCGCTTCTCTTTTTTTGTAAGCAGAACACTTGGTTCATGTACATGTTTTGTTACAGTTTTTACTCGGTGGAACACGAAAGAAGATATTTTGAGAAATGTCTCAGCGGTTTCGTGTTCATACATTGGAAGTCAATGGAGTTCAGTGTTGTTTGATGAAAAATGTTCTTCAAAATATCTTCTTTTGTGTCCTGAAGAAGAAAGAAAGTCGTACAGGTTTAAAATGTCATGAGGGTGAATAAATGACGTTCAAGTAGCATCCTCATGTAATCATTTTAAGTCTCAATGTTAAAAAAACAAAGCCAAATCATTCATGTCTGTGGCACAAACGGAGGGAGGAGCGCTACATGCTGAAGTAATACTTCAATTAAATTGATTTTACTAAATCAATCAGTCATCAAACTCGGGTCACGGGAATAAATTATTAGCCATAATCCGCCCGCCAGACATTAGAAAACCAAATCATGGTCACACACAGTTAAAATAATCGCTGTGCACTTTTAATGAGCTGTAACAAGTGCAGTGTCCTCTCTGTGTGCGCCCGGGATCCCAAAATCCTTTGTAAAAATGCCCCCTGCAGAGGTCTACCCATCATGCACCAGAGTGATACCCCTGCGCGCTGGCGTCTGTGCCGGTTGATGGATGCCTTGCCAATTTCCGGTGTCACGTAAATGCTTTGCGCGCTTTTCCCTCACACGCTCTTAAATATTTGGAAGCCTTTAGGGAAAATGCATTATTCATTCAAAATTACATTTCATTTGACGGAGGAAAAAAAGACGACCTGTAAAGCAAAGGGGTAAAAATCTTCGAAAATCAATTAGATTCCGTCCTTCAAACAACACAGAGCGCTTCTGCCCAACACCACACAGAGAGTCTGGCAAACTATCACACGTCTATCTTGCATTTTATTTTGCGCTGCAAAACTGCAGATCTGATCAAGAAAAGAGCAATATAAGTTTGTGTTGATTTAATGCTAAAGCCTTCATCAACACACATTCAGTTGCACAAACAGAGATCAAAACACTTGAACACTTGAAATTTTGGACTATTATGATGCCATGGCACATATCCTCAATCATATAAATGATCATCAAACATAATCTCAAAATATGTGGTCATCCTTTGCTATTTAATAAAAAATTAGGGGTGTAACAATATACTCGCAATTACAAAAGATCACAATATTTATAAAAAAATGTATGAAATTAACAGCATTAAAAATTTGTCATAGACTTGACAAGATTGACACTGCAAAGGTTTAATTGAACTTCTGTTTGTATATTAGCGAAAATGAAATAAGTGTGTCACTAAAAAATACAAATAGAATTTTAACACAAAACTAAAATGAAGAAAATAATTAGGAAATCTAAAGCCTAAGAGAGAACTTCATAAAGACTGAAAGCACTCAATAAAAAAACAATACAACATACATGTTGACAAAGGTCAGATGCTGGCAGCTCGACACCATATTGTTTTTTTTTTAAACAGATTACACACCATAATATATATATGTATTATATACAATACATATCGTCCTCTTTCTTTGTATCGCGTTTTTTTAGGCTGCGGTATATCTTTACACCCCTAAATATAACGTGCTGTAGTTAGCAGTGACAGTTTTGCTGCGTGTGATTGCGTTAAACTGTGTTTTAAAGACGCCGCTCGGATGTGAAAGTTGGATTTGCTGAAGGTCTGCGGCACCGTGTTGATGTTTCTGTTTATCCTATGAAAGTTTGATACGACACATATAAATCATTCAGTAAGGAACTGATTGCCGCAAACAGAACGCGCCGCCTCTCGCTGCATGCTGAAACATTCATGCTTTTTAAGTCATAAATTATGACATTGCAATTTCTGTGCCGCAGGGGCAGAACTCCTCTTCCGCTACGCACACACACTACAGCTGGGACAAATGGCCTCACAAACATAACTAAGATCTGTTTTATTGTGACCTAAATATTTCTCTACATGAGAACATCTTTCACCAAATAACTTGAGCAGAAACAGACTCGCATCAAAGATGACATTACAGTCCAAATTCAGTCGTGTCTGATGAGCTTCGCACATGTTTACAGTCGGATGAATGAGATGTTTCAGATGTGTGTAAAATTAACTTCAATGAAGATTCTTGCAAAAAGCAGGGAAGAGTTCAGCCGAAAACAAACGTTTGCTTTGGTTTCCTCGGCCTCATGTTGTTCGACCCTGTGTGACTTTCTTCTGTAGATCACGCATGTTGAGCTGGTAACGTTATGTGTTGTCGAGGGAATGGATTTTGATTCATACAGCCACACGCTAAGACAGGAATGGAGAATATCCTTAATGTTTTCCATACGAAAATACAGGCGTTTATTCTCATTAGGATGAGTAAACGTTCAATTTTGGCTGAACTGTTCCTTTAAATCTGAGACGGAGAGAGAAACATTTCAATGTGAATGTTTCCGCAGCACAGATTGTCAGGTTCCACGCACTCGTCTCGCTGCTTTCTTAGTTCAGGTGTGATGTGTCTTAAGATCACTGTAACATATGTGAAGAGCAGAATCCATATGAAAGACACACAAGAGCTCCGCGTCAAAGCGTCTGCCATATGCCAGCTCTGACAGCCCTAATAACACAGCGCCGATATCACATCAGATCTGTGTGTGTGATTCTTTTTTACACACACTAGTTTAAAATGACATCTTCTCTCCTCTTACACTTCACTAGACTTCACAAACACAGCCGAACGATAAAGTCGACCGCAGGTCTACACATCACAAGCTCCGATGTGATCACACACTGCAAATAAACAGACCAATTGAATGGAATTAATATACGCATATTTACATTATCGCCTTTTCAACTTCCAGTAAATTATTTTTCTTGGACATTACATTTCCTAATGAAGACTCTATTGAAGACTCTCTGAAACACATATCTATAAAAAGGAGAATATGAATGTGATGAAATACATCTTAAAAATCTCCCAAAACACACAGACATAGAGAGAGAGAGAGATGAATAAAACAAAGAAAAATGTTCAAACTCACATGACAAAAGCAAAACATCTGGTTTTCAGTTAAACTTATGCTAAATTTGATGAGAATGTGTTCGAGCAGAAGAGGTCAGACTGATCCATACGGACCGATCGCACTAAATCACATGAGACTGAACTGAGATCAGTGCTTGTGGTTTAAATGAGAAGTCACCTGCTGTGAGCAATAATGAACATATGAGACTAATTCGGGATAAGAATCAGCAATTTTCCCGAAACGTTTTCTTCCAGGTCACCCGACTGACAGTCTCCACGGGCAGATTTGTCTAAAACTAGAACAGCATCGACACACTAATATTTGACCATTTCTGCCGTATGTACACAATTGCAAAACAAGTTCTAAACAACAGAGCACGTTGTGTGGAATATCATATCCCACAATGCAAAGCAAAAATTTTGCAAAATGAAAATGTTAACATCTCCCTCTTAACTCACTATTTGCCCAAACCATCAAAAGACAGAATTTCAAACATAATGTTTTTAAAAAAGCAAAGAAAATCTAAATTAATGTAAATAGTTAAATTAACGATTATCGTGATCCGGCAGATTCCCTAAGACTTGAACAGCATCGACACACTAATCTTTGACTATTTCCGCAGTATTTACACAATTTTCTGTTATGTGACCTACAACATTTGCAAAACAAGTACTAACCAACAGAGCACGCTATGTGGAATATCATATCTCACAATGCAATGCACGAATTAAGCAAAATCAACATTTTACCATCTCCTTCTTAACTCACTATTTGCCCAAACCAACAAAAGATAGACTTTCAAACATTAGGTAATTAAAATAGCCCAAAAATCTAAATGAATGTAAACAACTAAATTAATGATTACGTAACCTACTACATTGGTCAAAACAAGCAGTAAACAACATGCAGAGAATGCTTTGTGGAATATCATATCCCACAATGCAACGCACGAATTAAGCAAAATGAAAACTTTAACAACTCCTTCTTAACTCACTATTTGCCCAAACCAACAAAAGACAGAATTTCAAAGATAATGTGTTTAAAAAAGGTAAATTAATGTCAATAACCAAATAAACGATTATCCTGATCCGGCAGATTTGTCTAACACTAGAACAGCATCGACACACTAATATATTTCTGCAGCATGTACACAATTTTACCTGGCCTACTACATTTACAAAACAAGCTCTAAACTACAGAGCACGCTGTGTGGAATATCATACCCCACAATGCAATGCAAAAATAATTCATGTTAATGTTAACATCTCCTTCTTAACTCACTATTTGCCCAAACCAACAAAAGACATAATTTCAAACATAAAGTGTTGAAAAAACCCAAATGAAAAATAAAGGATTATCGTGATCAAATAAAATAAGAACGAATACTTGATGTAATAGACTGTGCGACAGTATTCCTGTTCATTCGGGGCGGAGAGGCCCTACTGTCACAGATCTCCTCCCGTATTCCAGCTCACGCGGGGGCGCGCCGGGCGCTGGCGGCGGTCCGATGTCTGGTGGAATGATGCCAGTTGACTCGGGGGCATCGGGGGAAGGGGGGCTGTGAAAGGAGAGGAACCCTGTGCCAGGATCAGCCTGTTCTCTGGGCAACAAAAGACAGCACACATTCGTTAGGCCAGCGTCGCAGTTCGACGACAAACTCGAGGGGTGCTGGTGTTTGTGAACAATGTGCCAGAACGAGAGACAGCAGCCAGAGATGTGTGCCTGACAGAAACTCACAGAGACACACGACAGGAGAGAGCTTCATGTCCTCCATGTATTTTTAATCGTGAGTGGATAAAAGATGTCACTCCTTCATGCAGGGGAACAGGAATATGTCAGGCGGAACGAAAAGTAATGCCATAGCACCTAGCACTGCCATATCATCCTCATAGAACATCCTAGCAACCGCCCTGGCAACATCCCAAAACACCTTAGCAACTGCATAGTAACATTCTTTAAACAGTCAGAACACTATTGAAATAGCATAACTACGTCTTGGCAACCAACCAAAACACCATAGCAACCACACAGCAACGTGCTAAAATCACTCAGAACTAGCGTTGAGGCGGCGGCTGTCGAGCTTTTCTTTAGAAAACGTTAAAAACAAGTTTTATTTGTATACAGCTTCATACTTGAATTGTTTCTCAACATAAATACCACACAAATGTCATGCAAATAAAGACAATTTTACGAAAATAATGTCAGACTTGCCCAAAAATTACGAAGTTTCCTTGACGTGCAGTCAAACCCTTCAAAGTCACTCTGCAGGCAGCCATCTCGAGCGCGCTGTGAGCGACGTTTCTGATTGGCTGTGAAGTGAGGACTGCTCGTTAGTCTTTATAATTATACTTTGTACATTTTAAATTATTTTATCCTTTATATTTTGTTACACACTCGGTTTGAGTTATATTTTTGAGGGGTTTTTTTACATCAAAAATTGTTGTATAACAACAATGTTCCCTCTTTATTAAAACTGTGTCCCGATCCAGACCGAGTTGAACCGAAGTCTGCTTCACAAACTTATTTAATTACCGGCGGTGTTCAGAGTGATCTCAGATCAGACTCTCTCCACTCCTGCCATAGAGACACAGAAACAACATAATCAGGCCGGTAAAGTGTATTTTAAAGACTTCAGGAATGACTTTATAACATTATATTGATTGCTGTGCAAACTATTTACCGGAAATACTTAAGATACCGTTTTCCAGATTTAAGAAGGCGAGTGAATTAATACGTAAAAATATTTAAACACGGTTTCGGTCACTTTTCCTTATAGCTTAGCTTTGACATGACAAGATGCATAGCCACCCTACATTCATACTGAAATAATTATTGTTCGCTAAACAACACCTTTCTGTTACACATTTTATGACACATTTTGTACCTATTCTAAAATTACAGTATGAATTCTGTTATGAGATTAGAATTCAAATGGATTTAAATTAAATTTTGCTTTTCTTTGCATTTTAGAAGATTAAAAATAACGCACTGCATCCATTATTAAAACTGTAATTATATTCTGTTGAGATTATTAATTCATTTTAATAAATGCTTTTCTTTCTCGTTTAAAATCGTTGTTTTGGGCTGCGGTACATTCTTATTTATCAAAGTCGGATTTGCTCAAATATAATAATTTAAGGCTCCCAATAAAAATGAATTCAGTATCATGTAAAGATCTGTCATTTATCTGATTATTAGAACTTAAAAAGCGACTGAGAATCAATTTAAAATAAACAACAATCGTAGATATTTGACCAATTATTTAATAGAAACCCGCAATGAAAGAAACATATTTTATATGCGAGTTTCTACTTAACTCCCATCGACCGCATCATCTAGACGCCGAAATTCACAAGAATCGAATTGAATACATTTAAATAACGATCAATACTTTTTTTTATAATTGTTATCAATAACGTGTTAACATTTCCCTGGCAAAATTATAAGTTACACTGATTAAAACTGATAAGAGACTTTTTATTACAAATAAATGGAATTAAAACGGCAACACAAATTGAAAAATATATTTGCCAAGCTGGCTATAAAATACAAAATGCATTTTAATTCATTTGCTCTTTTAATTAATAAATCTATAAATACTAAGCGCTTGTTTTCAATTATCCTCTTCTAAACACACGTTTTTAGATCCTTAAAATAAAACAAGCACATTCTAACTTAATTTCCTACTTTGCATTATTATTTCACATCGAAAAGATGTAAATAAAATCAGAATAAAATTGCTACATACAAACACGGCGGGTTTGAAAGGATATATGGACGAACGGATGAATCTTTTCATTTGAATGGTTATATAAACAGAGTTGCGGGGACACGCGCTCATAACGCGGCGTCTGCTGCCCCCCAGCGGCCAGATGAGGAATAACAGCACAGCACCTTCATACACCTGCATCATGCCAAACTCTCATTTACATTCAATTCACTATCATCTATAATGTGAGATTGGCTTTAGATGCAAGAGCAACTGTTTGAAACACATTCTACTGAGCCACATGCCTTTGAAAAAGGGTCGACTTTATTTACAGGAACATTTTCAGGACTTCAGATAAAAACGATTTCAGATACATGGAGCCTTATTAGGACAAAGCTGTTTTTTCTCTCTCTCTCTCTCTCTCTCTCTCTCCCTCTCTCCCTTCCCCTGATGGTGAGCTGAGGGATGCTTCCAGCGGCCGTCAGTGTGTGTGGACTCTGCCCAGTCATGTTGGCCGGGAGAGACGTGCATGGAGAGATCGCAGCAATATGTTGTGTCGTCTTTTCCTCTTCAGTGACTCTCTCCCTTTTTACCCACAACCTTTACCACACACATACACAAGCACACATATTAGAAACTACGTTATATATTTGCATTATCATTTCATAAATAACAGGATTTGATATAAACCAAAATATGATGCCAATGTTTTATTAAGTTATATTTTTTTCCCACCCACACAACTGCCCAAGGAAAAATAAATTCATTGAGATATGATCAATATAAATCTTATGAATATCACGCTGTGATTAACTGTGCACAGTTAAGAAAGTTATCTGTTGGGTCTTAATATCACACTGTGATTGGCTGATTGAGATCTGGAGGCGGAGTCCTCACCCGTTTGAAGTCGCTCATGTTTGTCGCTTGGACAGGGGTTCCGATAAACGTCAAATAGTTGATTTTTGTCGTCTCCTCGTCCCCTTGGTTTGACTTGATAAATACCTGCAAATAAAAACAAGTGATGGTGTTCACCTCAAGAATCTTTTATTATTATATGAGTGTAGTTTACTTCTCTCTGCTGTCTAAAGAAATGTTCTCCATTTAAGATCAAGCTTATGTGTATGTAACAAAATGAACATAACGGACGTAACACTTAAGGGGAAATTTTATGCAAAAAGATGTGCAGAAAGTTACCACAAGTTTAGACATTCTGGACACCAGACATTAGTACCATACAGTCCAGTGTGTATGCATGTAATGTCACTCACAGTGGCGCTGTTGACGTTCTGAAACTTGACGTATCTGAGCGGAATCAGTCCATCTTCTTTGTAGTCTTCCTCAGACAGATCCAGGGCCTGCGTTGCTTCACTTCTCTCTGCGTCATCAAAACCCAGCGAACGAGGAAGATTGATGAAGATCTTCACACTCTTTGGAGCTTGAGCTGAGAACAGAACCAGACGAGACGGAGAAACACAGCGTGAAATGGATTTCCTACAAACACACGCAGCAGATATACACAGACAGAACGAGGCGACTCACTGGACTCCGCACACTGCAGTTTCATGGAGAAGAGCTTCACGGGCTGACTGAAGGCCATTGTGATAAGAAGCTGCAAACACAGAGGAAAATGAAACACTAGATCAGATCCATAAACCACTGATCAGTGAAAAGTCTGAAGGATTCTCACCTGCTCATCACAGTCGGACTCCAGGTAAGATGAATCCTTGATCAGGCAGTTCTCAAAGCCACAGTCATCGCTCTCGTTCAGACATTCACAGCCGGCTTTATACACAAACGGCATCAGGTCCATCTGAAAACACACAACACATGAATTACATTCACACACACAAAAATGCACATCTAACGTCACAGGAAAACGAAGCTTACATGTTTCGTTTTCATCACATGCAAATTATTTTCAACGTTACCAACATTAAACACTGAAACATTAAAAATACGGAAAGACTAAAAGTGCAGCATGTATCAGGTAAATCAAGTCTTGGCGTGTAAATGATGAAAAGACGTTGCGTCCTCACGTAGCCTTTAGGAACATCCGAGTCCTCGTTGCTCCCGGGATCATTTTCCACATGCTGTTTGATTTTCTCTTCTAGACCGGAAGCATCTGCACCCTGATACTGGTCCACGCGCACTTTGTTTCGGAAAAACAGGAACGTCGGCGTTGCCGAGATGTTGTTGGCTGCAGCTGTGGCCTAGGAGACATAAAACCGAGGTCTTTAAATGTAGTCAGGAGCACAGATCACCATGACACATGCACTTCTTCAGAGGTGTCTCACCTGACAGACGTGGACGTCTACTTCCAGAAACACAACCTGAGGATATTTGTTGCTTAACATGTTGAATGCTGGAGCTATTCTGACACAAGGACGACACCTGAACAAAGAGATTTATGATCAAACGAAGGCTGTAGAAACACACAAGTCGTGGGTTGACTTCACACACTGAAATGCATGAAGAACATTCGGGCGTTTGTTTCATAAGGCTGACATTTAATATTCACACTGATCTGAAAACAGCAGAACTCTGAAAAAGTGGGAAAGCTGATATGTAATAGATACACTAATGTAAGTACCCTGTTGATTTAATAGCACAACACTACAGTACTGGTAGCAGCATCCAAAAACATGCTGTTACCCAGTTTATTGATATGGTAACTTCAGACTACTTTGATATGGAAGTTATTTCAATATGGCCGTGTCAATAGACATGTAGTGAGTGTGTGTTTTGCTACGTCATGCTGTGCCGGTTCTGCTCGATCACGTCTCGCCGGTTCTGGCGTGTTCATGTGTGTGTGTGTCTATCAGAACCGGTTTAAACTTTCTGCATGTGTACACTATATGTGTCGTGTGTGTTGGTTTCGGTTCGGTTCAGCAGCAGCGGCCTCGAACACGCTCACTCACCCGCTCATGGTGAACTTCACCACGGCCAGCCTGGATCCCGCGCCGCTCAGCTCCGCCGTGAACTCTGGGTCCGTCCCGATCACCTTCACCCCGACCATGACTCAAACACACAGATAACCGATCGCCGATCAGCGCTGTTCTCACTTCTAAACAATCAGATCGAACAGAAACACTGAGCGGCTCCGCGCGGCACGACGGCTCACACTTCCTGTGTAGCGATGATGACTGAGAGCGATCTGACCAATCACAGAGCGGAAAGACAAGCGGTGGGAGGGTCTTGAAAAGCGTCATGACGGACGCGGTCGTGAAGTGTCGCAAAGCAAAGCAACCATAGTAACCGAGTTCAAAAAATGGCGTGTCATGCTTTTAACAGTAAGAGTAAAATGTGATGCTATCATTTATTTGTATCTGTATATTTACGGACACAAAATTTACAAGAAAATGACGTAAAATAATTTTTTTATACATAATACAAGTAAATATTACAGTATGAAGGTAGCTTAATATGAAGAGTTTGGCTCAAAAATGAGATAACTGTGTTTTATTGTGTTACTTAGCTGTATTTGTTTAGATATTATGGCGTAAATCAAAACAATCCAACTGCAGTTTGATTTTATATGAATGGAATGCACAATAAAAACGTGATTTTTGAAAAATTAAATAAACGGAGTTATCTCATTTTGGAACCAAACTCTTCATATATTCTATAAATGCTATAAGAAAATAAAAATAAGCAGAAACAAAAAAATATATATTTGTGATCGTTGCGAGAGGCCGGGGGGGCGTATACGTCACTGTTACCACGGTTACGGCCAGACCTGCTCGAAAACCAAAATGTAAAATCTAATTTGAGAACTTTATTAATTGGTCGTGTGTTATATATGTATATGTGTTTTAGATAGAAACATGACCAGTAGCAAAATCTGTCTGGTTTCATTACTGATGTGGTTGGTGATGCTACAGGTGTCAGCAGCTGAGGAAGGTTCGTGTAATGTTGTGTCACGTGTTGGCTGCTTCCTATCGCACTAATATCTGCATTAATAACAAATTATTTACATTATGCTTTGAAGTTTCATGTTTTTTATTTATTTATCCTTTGTGTATGTGTGTGATAACGAAGCCCAAGAGCGGAGAGTTGACGTGATGTCCTCGAGCTCGTTAAAGAAGAAACAGTTGTATTCTCTGCTTGATCTGCTCAACACGATAGGACAACAACAGCAGGTTATCACAGGTCCAGATAAACATAAATAATGTAATGCCTGATAATGCCTGGTCATATGAAACGAGATACTTCTGATACTATTTTCCCTACACTTAATGATTTAACAATAATAATCTTTATCTTTTGTAGTGCCTTTGAAAGTTGCACCGTAATACAATTAATACATTTAGATGTAAAATTAAAATGGGTATAAAGGTAAAAAATACATTAAAATAGAGAATGCATCAAAAGAAACTATCAGCAAATAGTTTGTTACACAAAAACTACACTAAACATTTAAAGATTTAAAAACCCTAAATTATTCTGCACTTATGATCTACAAAAAAGAGAGTTCCAAAGTTTTGGATTGAAAGTACAGAAGACGCTGTCACACAAATTGTAGACAAATAAGAGAAAAGGTCTCGTCTTTGAACATCCATTTATCCTCCAAACCTGCTTGTGTTACGGGAGGTGGAGCCGTTGGCAGGAAACTCTCTGGATAGAAGCCCAGTTTATTGCAGCATCTTTGCATATTAAAAGCTTTGTATGTTTAAATAAAGACCATTGCCAATGTCCGTCTTTGCTCTCCATGACATAATTAGTCATACCAGTCTGAGACAAGCTTTTTATCTTTATCCTTTGACTATAGCTGAGATTATTTTGTTGACAAACATTTCTCAGTTTTAAGTAATAAATGAAATATTATGTGTTGTTTTGTCCAGCACTTGGATCAGATTCCTCATGATTTTATAGCGCTTGTCAAGACCACAGTCTACATGCAAACACCACTTTGTTGTCTCGTCCTGCTGTATGGAATCCTGCACCTGAACTGCTGCTCTACAGTAAGATCAAATGCTCTTGAGAGTGCCATCTTCATTACTCACTAATATAACATGTTTTTTTCTTTTGCTTGCCAAATCACAGCTCTTCCACAAATGTTTCGGGGATAAAGAAAATCTTTACTCTCAGATCAATGAAGAGGAGTTTGAGATGGTTGAGATGGAACATGACGGAGAAACTACAGACAGAGACGTGATAGTAAATTTTTGTATTGTATAGGTTTAAAGCAAATAAAACAAATACACCCAAAGGTTATAATTGTAAACGCTGTGTAATTTATGTATGTATTTTCAAATAATTTGCTTGATGTTTTTGTTTCATCAAATACATTTATTGGCAATTTAATAATACATGTAGAAATGAAAAGTTACTAATAATATTGCTTTGTGTTTTCATTTGTGCCTCATATATTCATATTAACATTCATATATAGGTAATAGGCCTACCCAGATCTGTTGAAAACAGAGTTGCGACACACTTTGATCTCGCCTTCGTTTGGTCACATTATTCATGGAGCTCTAAATAGTTCTAAACTATCAGTCTGTCTGAATGGGCTTATGCCGGAGATGCAATGGAAGCAGTTGTATTTTCATTTCCTTAAATACCTACACAATATATGTACTATGTTAATTTAAATGTATAATAACATTTTGTCTGATGAGAGTAAAGCCTGGCTCAGACTAAAGGAGTTTTAAAAACCTGACAGATTTTAAATTCTGGTGGCAACACACACATAAGGAGAATCTTAACAGATTATTTTATTTTAAAATTTTAAACCTGACCAATCGAGGTTCTGGGCCCGATTTTTTCAAAGATTCTCGGGATGGAAAATTGGGGTAAAATCTGGCCGAGAATCCTCTAATCTGAGCCAGGCATTAGAGAGACAGCATTATTCAGTTTTGTGTGTTAAATTTGACTAGGTTAAGTCATAACCTAAATTATGTTAAGTAATGTATCAATAAATGATCAATTATTGCAAGCAAATGCACCACAAAGAACCCTGAAAAACAATTTCAGTAGTTAAGGGATTTTATTATATAATGTATTCAGGGAGAGGCTGGATAACATTTGATTTAACTAGCAGTCTTTATAGAAATCCACACATACAGACACACAGAAAAGGCTTTTTTATATTTATATCGAAACCACAACCTTGCGTTGTTAACAATATTTTATCTTATAGTAAATCACCAGTTTTACAGAGATTTATACTATCAATTTCCCTATGTTGGGGATACAGTGAAATGAATGGGCTTCAGTGTAATGTTTGGAACTATAGAGCCCTCCACGAAATGAGTGACTTCCACATTCCATTCTTACAACGGCTGTCTGTGACAGTGTCGCAACTCTGTTTTTCAACGGCTCTGGTCCTACCTATATAAAAGTTAATAATTGCTAAACATAAAGTGTGTTTTAGATGTTTTGGAACGGACACTATCTACTTGTTTTATGTCTTTAAAAATGTAACTGTGGTAATTTGATGATGTTAATTCTCTCCCTTGCTTAAAAGTTCAACTTACTCCTCCTAGTAACATGGCCCTGTAAACTATAAGTACTGTTGTACTGTTTTGACAAAATGACGAATGTAACTTGTAAGTCGCCTTGGATAAAATCTTCTGCCAAATAAATATGAAAAGTGAAACTTAAATGTGCTCGAAGAAAAAGTGAAATTCAGAAACCGTCCAGTTTTTCTGACTGACGGACAAAACAACCAACCGCAAACAGGCTTGTTAGAACTCCCGCCCTTTACCAGCATATTGGCCAATCGGCTCATGTAAAAAACATTTCCCCGCCAACAGGCCAATCACAAGCCGAAGCAACAGCGCTGACCGGCTCGTGCTCGTGCGCATCCGCAGAAGCTCGTGTGTAGAAGAAGAGAGCGAGGCTGTCAGACCTGGTCTAACGGAGCGCTTTCTCTGAATACAACAGCCGATCTAAAGCGAGCTCAGCTCATCTCAACTCTACAGTGGGCATATGGCAGACGAGGGCGTCGCTAAGATGTCGATCCGTGAGTTTGATCGTTCATGATGCTGATAATGCATTAACATCTGCAGAGAGTTGCGTCAGATTCATCCACTTCCGTTATCACTTCCTAACGTTAACGCTACCGTATAGCAATAACGATGTTATTTTATATAGTTCACTATAAAACATCTAAATCGTATTCATATAGAACACTATATAGTCCACTATAATAGTATATCATAATATTCTTTCTATACTAATGCTGTATTCAATTTCATATACAACACCGTACAATCCACTATACAGATACTGTACTCATAAACTCAATACACTATTCTAATGCTTCTCTTCTTTATTCATGTTTAACACTTTCTATATACCTTGCTATAAATACTGTATATACGTCGCTATACGTCATAGTACTACATATACAACACATGTACTGTACACAATGTACGACTGTATTCATATGAGTTGTGCCAGATTCATGATGTTTTATTGCCTGTACTGCAGACACTTCACTGTACAACTTCTTTAGTATGTCAGTTATATATATCAGTAAATTCTGCAAAAACTGCACAGAATTTGCAAGTATTAATTTGTTTGTTATCTGGTTTGAACGGATACAAAGCCATGATTTATTTAAGATATGTCACTCATAAGACAGATAAAAATCTGATTTTCATTATCATGATTAATTTACATTTATGCATTTGGCAGATGCTTTTATCCAAAGCGACTTACAGTGCATTTTAGTCTATACATGTCTTATATTAGTATGAAAATGAATTTCTTGACCTGTCCATTCTGTTTGTAGTGAAATGACAGCTGGTTGAATGTTGTTGTCTGTGTTGTAGGAGAGCTGTACGTGTCTGATAAAGAGGGCAGTGATTCTGAAGGAGATGGCTCAGAGCAGAAGCCCTTCAAAACTCCACTGAAGGTCAAACGACATTTGTGTTTTCAAAAACATGGTTTATGATTCACTTCTAAAAGCTCTTTCACCATGTCTACACCGGACGTGACCGACAAGACACACGGCTTGTTCTTATGGGATTGTCATGTCGCATCGCGCTGCATCCAGTGTGGATAAAACTAAAATTATAATGGGTTCTAAATAATGTGTTCTATTGTGTCTTGTCGTATTGCGCCGCATCCTGTGTAGACACTCACGGTGTAACATGTTTTATCTCAATTTCAAGTTATACTTTTTAAAAACTATTTTCAGGCACTGATGTTTGCTGGAAAAGAACCTTTTCCCACCATCTATGTGGACTCACAGAAGGAAGGAGAGGTGTGTAGTGTTTAACAGTGTAACTTATTTAAACTTAACTAACCCTATTAAATATGTTGTAGTATTTAAAAAAAATTCAGAAACACACAAGCAACAGTGTGCCGTCTTGTTTTCAATGTACATGTTTTTCTTCAACAGTCTCAGTTCATGAGGCAAACGTGTAATTTCGGGCACAAATGTAATTACATTCTTGCAAAAATGTGAGTAATTACTATGATCATAGTAACGTTTAACTAATCTTTTACTGTGTGTACCTGTCTGTGTGTTGTTAGCGTTGGGCGGTGATCTCTAAGACTCAGATGAAAAACACCAAGAAGCTCTTTCAGCGAGAGCAGATGAAGAGTGACGCTAAAGAAAAGAAGGAGGTATGTCTCTGTTTTCTGTACAGACCATCACACTGTATATGTCATCTGACGTCTGTTCTCACCATTGACAGGCTGAAGATGCTGAGCGCAGGGAGAAGAATCTGGAAGAAGCTGAGAAGATCGTCCTGGAGAATGACCCCAACCTTCCCGAACCCAAAACTGTGAGAGTCACATCGGTTCTCATCTGTTGTGTGTGTTGTTTCTAAGAATATAAACGTGTCATAGTTGTCTGAAGAGATCACACTATCAGGGTTTTCATCTTCAGGTGAAGATCTATCAACTGGAGCCGCTCAGAGAGCAGAGGGTGAAGGTGTTTGGTTGGGTCCATCGCATACGAAGGCAAGGTGAGATGATTATATCGCTAACCCAACCAACCGGAACAAAACTATCAAAGCTTTGCCAGAAGCGTTCACATGTGACAGTGACAGTCAATTACAGTTGAATTATTATTGTAGAAACAGGTGACAGCTGAACAACCAATCAGAATCGTGTGTTTAAAATCAGATCATTAAATGTGGTCAGACAGGTTTGTAGTGCCAGTGCTGTTAAACTCAAAGCCTGTGGTAGTTCTCACATGATTGTGGTTTGTTTGTTTATGTTTTATTTTCAGGAAAGAACCTTCTGTTTATTGTTCTGCGAGATGGAACTGGTTTCCTGCAGTGTGTTCTCACTGATAAACTGGTACTGTGTGTGGTTTTTTTTTGCATTGTGACATTAATAACGGGAATTTAATTAATAACAGTTGAAAATATTTTTCATTTTCTTCTTTCTATTGTAATGTGAACAATACTGGGAGTTGGTGCTTAAATGTGATAAAGGGATAGTTCACCCAAAAATGAAAATTCCGTCATCGTGTACACACCCTCCAATCAGACAGATTTCCCCCATTGGCTCCCATAGTAGGAAAAATTACTTGGAAGACATTTTGAAGAATGTAGGACATCAAACTTTTGCCTACCATTGTATTTCTTCTTGCTATGGGAGTCAATGGGGGTCAAAATCTGTCTGGTTATAAGCATTCTTCCAAATATCTATAAAGAAGATTGTTTGGTAAATCCACATTCCTCTCTGCTTCATATAATGGGAGTCTATGGGGTCCACCATTCTAAGAGTTCCTGAAGCACGTAATTCCAAAAAGCGTCTACTAGCGACATGTTGACGTTTCGTGAAGTGCCTCGCTCGATATTTTTATAAATTTGAACGTCATTTTTAATGATATTAGCCATACTGTACAGCCTCAACACTCCCTTTCTGCAGGTGGTGCTAAACGTACCAGACGCTGGTATTCCATCCGCCACCAAATACTACAAGAAGAAGATTGTGTTCAGAGGCTGCACATTATGGCTAATTTTATTAAAAATGAAGTTCAGTTTTATGAAAATATCAAACGTCAACATGCCGCAAGGAGACGCTTTTTGGAATGATGTGCTTTAGGAACTCATTTACTCCCATTATATGAAGCAGAGAGGGTTGCGGATTTACCAAACAATCTTCTTTAAAGTTCTACTCAAGAAAAAAATGTCACCTACATCTCGGATGGCCTGAGGGTCAATAAACGGAAATTTGAGTTTTTGGCTGAAGTATCCCTTTAAGTGACATTCTATTGTATACAGTACATCAATGAGAAATGAGTTTGTGTTGCTGAATGAAGGTCTCTGTGTCGTGTGTAGTGTCAGTGTTATAATGGACTGGTTTTGTCAACGGAGAGCACAGTCGCTCTGTATGGAACATTGAAGCCCGTTCCTGAAGGCAAGCAGGTGAGAATTCTCTCCAGTTATTCATTCATGATCTTTAAATCTTAAAGAAAGCTCTTTATTTCCTAAGATGTATTTGTGATGAATTATATACTGTATGTTTTGGCCAGGCTCCGGGCGGTCATGAGCTGATCTGTGATTTCTGGGAGCTGGTGGGTTTGGCTCCAGCAGGGGGCGCTGATAATCTGCTGAACGAAGAATCCGATGTGGACGTGCAGCTCAACAACAGACACATGATGATCCGCGGAGAAAGCGTCTCCAAAATCCTCAAAGTCCGATCCACCGTCACCCACTGCTTTAGGGAGCATTTCTTCAGCAGGGGATATTATGAGGTAACTGTGCTTATACAACATTTATGACGTTATGACAAACTGGCCAAATGTGGCTGTGGTGTTTTTCCCACAGCCTTTTTATGATTTTGGCACAAGTATATCATAACTCTGTGAGGCGGAGGTCTGTTTGTGACTTCCTTTGTGTGATTTTTGTTTCAGATAACTCCGCCCACACTGGTGCAGACGCAGGTGGAGGGCGGCTCCACTCTCTTCGGTCTGAACTACTTTGGTGAGGAAGCGTATTTGACGCAGTCGTCGCAGCTCTATCTGGAGACCTGCCTCCCTGCATTGGGTGACACCTTCTGCATCGCGCAGTCGTACCGTGCAGAGCAGTCGCGCACACGCAGACATCTGTCTGAGTGAGTCCAGTGACATCCAACACTGTCTTTATCAAGAACCCTTCCTTCATAGATCAGGACTCAGAGATGCTTTAGATGAAGTGATCTGCTGAATGAAGAAATGTGTGTTTGGTTTGTCCTCAGGTACACCCACATCGAAGCCGAGTGTCCCTTTATGACCTTCGAGGATCTTCTGAACAGGTTGGAGGATCTGGTGTGTGATGTAGTGGACCGGGTCTTGAAGTCTCCCGCAGCGCCTCTGCTCTACGACCTGAACCCCGTACGACCTCTCACACACGTCAATGCATCATCTGACTTATCTGTTTAGGTGAAGAACCTGTAAAATAGTTTTAACACAATGTTTCTCGTGCAGGACTTCAAACCTCCCAAAAGGCCGTTTAAGAGGATGAACTACACGGAAGCCATCGATTGGCTGAGAGAACACGACGTCAAGAAAGACGACGGGACGTATTACGAGTTCGGAGAGGTTTGTGTTGTCTTTCCTCTAGTTTGATGTTAACATTGTTTTCGGTACTTTCTCCATTCCTCTTCCGGCGTCAAAATGATTTTCCTTTAGCAATGGCACACATTCATTGTTGCCTTTAAATGAACCTTTTGTTGTTATATTGTGGCAGGATATCCCAGAAGCCCCTGAGCGACTGATGACTGACAGCATTAATGAGACCATCCTGCTGTGTCGTTTCCCGGCTGAGATCAAATCATTCTACATGCAGCGCTGCGCAGAAGACCGACGTCTCACTGAATCGGTCAGAATCAAACCTGATCGATACACAATCCAGTGGACATGCACTTGTGAAAAGTCTAGTGATCAGAGAATATAAACCTGAATGAAATATAAGAAACAAACATAAGTTAATATAATGATAAATAAAAGCATCAAAACTTTTTGAAATGTGTGGCTGATATATATGTGTGTGTGTGTGACAGGTGGACGTGCTAATGCCAAACGTAGGGGAGATTGTGGGAGGCTCTATGCGTATCTGGGATGCTGAGGAGCTTTTGGAGGGGTATACGAGAGAGAAAATTGACCCCACACCTTACTACTGGTACACTGACCAGGTAACAGACAGATTTAACCCTTTCACTGCATTAACAGAATATTTTAGACTATTGGTAAGTGTGCGTGTTGTTCATTTTTAAACATTTTGAAAACCTTTGAAGTGTGTAAGCATGTAAACTGTGTGTGTGTTACAGAGGAAGTACGGCACGTGTCCTCATGGAGGTTATGGTTTGGGTCTGGAACGCTTTCTCACCTGGCTGCTGAACCGTCATCACATCCGTGACGTGTGTCTGTACCCTCGCTTCATCCAGCGGTGCAGACCATGAACCCCACACACACACTCGTCCATGAGACCAACACGCCAAAATGAAACCGCTCGTGTACCGTCAAGCTTAGAGGAGAGACCATATTAATATGTCATGTTTGAAGATTTCATCACAATACGGTTTGAACCATGACCTGCGTTGAACAACTGTTCTGTTCATCTGTGGCATAATAAATAAATGAGATGAAAGCTCATGTGTTTGACTTTTGTTGTTTTTATTACACTGCATGTTCTCGGTCTTATTGTGCACATCTCTACACTCTGTTAGAAATTAAAGCATTTAAAGCTGATGTTGGCTTGTTAAGATTTGACGTGACTAGGATAAAAGAAATGATGTTTAGTATGGTAAAAAACAGGTTGTATTGTACTGCTTCTAGCAGAACCTGTCACAACAGGAAGTTGCTGTTAAAAAATAAATTGTTGTTTCCTTAAACTCAACAAACATCTGGGTTTCTCATTTTAGGCATAAATTAATGCACCAGCCCTTTTATTAGTGATTAATGGATAATTATTAAATTAAAACCTAAATCACATTTCGGTTTTAAGGTAAAAAATGATGTTGAAATGTCAGGAACAGGCAATTTGGTTTAAATTTGTAAATATAATGTCATGTATGTTATTAAAATACATATATTTAATGTGTAAAAAAACCCTGTCAAAATGATTTACTGCACTCGGGTTACCGTGTGTTTTTACTTTGAGAGGTTGTTAACGAATTTGAAAATATCGCGACTGGCCAATCAGAATAAAGCATTCCAACGAGGCGTGTATTAAAAATATATAGCTTTTACAACTTGATATTAAGCTTTTCACATACAACTCAATAAATGTAATAAACGTAAGAAAATTAACATTATTGGTCAAATAAACTATCTGGTTATTAATTATATTATTAACATTCTATTATAAATTAAAATGTTTCTGCTTTAGGTTTTTTAGTTCACGCGGAACTGACCAATAGAGCGCCTTTCATTGGCCCACTAAGCTCCGACGTCACACGTCCTGGTCTCCTGGCGTGCTAACGTACAGAAGGGCGTGTATTCGGGCGGAGTAATGAGACGTCATCACGCAGTGAAAACAGTGACACACTGGTCACCACCAGTTCTATATCGGAATTTGAGCGCTTTAGAGAACCAGAGGAGAGAAATAACACCTTTAATTCTGCAGCTTCACCGTTTCTGACTGTGTTTCAATTGAAAGAGAAGAGAATTTCCTCACAGCTGTGAATGATGGTAGTTCTGGGCAGCGCGTGCCGGCTCGTGCAGCGTAAGTGCTTTTATCACTCCAAATACACACATGACATGTGTTGACTCAAATGATTATATAACGTTAATCGTTTACAGGATTAATCCTGCAGAATTAACAGCATGACTGCCGGAATGACATGTGTTTCGTGTAAGATCAGTGTGAAGGTTAAAATGTCTTCGTGACTTTACTTGTGTTTTAACGGCAGTTACCTTTTGCACACACAAAGCGGGTCTTTTCATTTCCACGTTCATGTGTGATTAGCGACACGTTGTGCACGATCTTTAAATTCACGAATCATCAACAACAATCAGGAGATAAACTTATAAATCATGTTACACAACGCATGCTATCACAACTTGCGTAACTTGTGCCGACAGCGACGCCCTACGGCCGAGTGACGCTATTGCAGCGCTGCGCTGCGCATATCAACGGCGTCATAATGTGTTAAATGTATAAAATATACATGTATGACGCGTCTGATATTATTTTGATGCACTTACAATAATTAAAACTTAAGTTTTTTATTGGATTCAGCTTTTAGTCAATATAATATAAAATGATAAAAAATGAATAAAATTCCACTACTTATAGGAACATTCTAAAATAATCATAATGTAATAATCACAACCATAACTGACGAATAATTTAAACGCTATAATAAACATCTTGAAAAAACAATGTAGTGTAGTATTTACTATAGTAAAGTCATTGTTTACTGTAGTATTCTGAAAAATGAACTGTCGTGAATTAATGAACTGTAGTAAGAAGATACTATAGTGTAGTTTACTCCTTACTATAGGAATGTTAACAAATATTGTATCTAGGTATTTTTAACTACTATTTACTACAGTAAACATTGTATACTAGAATAATTTTTCGAGTAGAAAAAAAAGTGCTTTTTTCTAAAAAGTTGTGTACTTAATGTGGTTCTTTTATTCTGAACACTATAACCATTTATAGTCTGAAATCTTTTTTCATTCTTTGAGGAATGTAATCCTCTACAGATTTGAGCTTTCTACAGTGTTCTTTGTAAATCTGTTTTAATGCGCATTAGACTATGTTCAACGGTTCCATATGTCTTTAAGGTTTGGTCACATGTTGTGTTTGTTTCTGCAGTGGTCAGACGCAGCCCGTCCGGTTTGTGCATGAGCGTGTTTCCCAGACAACAGTCGTCAGCCGCAGCAGCTGCGTTTGCCAGTTCACCCACTGCAGAGACTCAGGAGAGCAGGTCTGAGATCACTCTCTCGCTCTTTGTCCTGTAGGGAAATCATACAATCACACTGGAGAAATCTGCACATGCACATTAAGGGCTTGACACCATTAAAAGCTCATTTTTATTCCTTTAAGACACGTCAACATCCCAAATTAACATCAAGAAGAGGCTTTGAAATAACTTACCGTCTTCTTGCCCTCGGCTCTGTGTCCCGCGCAGAGGTCTCTTTGAATTAATTTGTGATAAAACTAGAAATATCCCCTAAAAATGAACAATTTGAGATTTTATACAATAATTATATTGGATATTCCAGTTTGAGTGGTCATACCAATGAACCAAAGGTTGTTATACATACATTTATTTAGCATACGCAGCCACTTTCTATTAAGACCATGGTTCATTTTTGTAAAGGATATTCAGAATTCATAGTCTCTGTTACTGCCTGATTGAAATATGAAATATTATGTGAATATTTGTAAAATATATAAATGCTTGTCTGTTTAATTGGCAGGAAACCAAAAACAGGGATTCTGATGTTGAATATGGGCGGCCCAGAGAAACTCAAAGACGTTCATGATTTTCTCTTACGACTTTTCATGGACACTGACCTCATGAAACTTCCTGTACAGAAGTAACAACAACCTTTATTTATTTTTAAAAGTATTAATACAAATAATTTCTCTCCAACTACAGAAGTTTCATTCTTTAGTTACAACTTGACATGCCATCAGATTCACCCATATTTACTCCTAACACAAGCGTCTGGTCTTAATGTGCTTGATATATGGAATTAAAATATTATCTTTCATTAAGACTTCCTCTGTCTCTGCCATAATTCACTCGCCTTTTCAAACTCATATTTTACCTCTCCATGAATAGTAATGAGACACATCTCAGTTTGTAGCTGTCTAATATGTTTTACTCGCATTAAATGACTTAAATAATATTTTTTCACGGCTGTTAAAGAAACAGCTCGAGACTTTCATAACCGTGTCTTCTATCTGTTATAGTAAACTGGGCCCGTTCATTGCCAAACGCCGCACCCCAAAGATCCAAGAGCAATACAGTAAGATTGGAGGAGGGTCTCCTATCAAAGCCTGGACCACCATGCAGGGGGAAGGGATGGTGAAACTTTTAGACGAGATGTGTCCAGAAAGCGGTGAGTGTGTGTGCTTATCTGACTTCTAAACCACAACAGGATGATTCTGTTCACTGCTGATAAATACACACACAGAGAAAAGCCCTCTGGTGTGTGTGTGTGTGTGATAGATTAAATCCAGAGGAGTGTCTCTCACACCCATGATCTCAACACACACTCCCACCACAGATAACACAACGAACTGGACCTCTGAGAACACCTCTGTGAGTTTGATAGAAACATGCTGTAATGTAGGGATGGGCAAAAAAACGATTAATCATTATTTAAAAAAGTGCTCGATTCGATTTCGACTCTCAAAAACGGCAAATCGATTTTTGTCTTTCATATTTCCGCAGGCACTGAACATTCATTAATGTGGATGTTATTGCTAGTACTATCCACTAAATGTCACTTTTATTTTAACAACTGGTGGAAGATCAATCCATCATTGATTAATTAACATTGCAGATCATCACCTTCACATCAGAGGCAGCGGTTCATATGATAGCAGTCTCTCTTTACAGCTAATTTTGTGAAATTTCGTTTGTTATCTGAATGTTTACTGTAAAATAACCTGATCTGTTTGAACAAGGTATGCTACTGTTCTGTTTCAATATACCCGAGTGTGTTTAGATCTTTATTAGAAATATCTTTAGGATTTGTATTAAATCTATAATCATTTACTCGAATTGAGAGCTTGTGAATCGGAATCAAATAGAATGAGAACATCAGAATCGATACCCAGCTCTCTCTCTCTCTCTCTCTCTCTCTCGCTCTCTCTCTCTCTCTCTCTCTCTCTCTCTCTCTCTCTCTCTCTCTCTCTCTCTCTCTCTCTCTCTCTCTCTCTCTCTCTCTCTCTCTCTCTCTCTCTCTCTCTCTCTCTCTCTCTCTCTCTCTCTCTCTCTCTCTCTCTCTCTCTCTCTCTCTCTCTCTCTCTCTCTCTCTCTCTCTCTCTCTCGCTCTCTCTCTCGCTCTCTCTCTCGCTCTCTCTCTCCCTCTCTCTCTCGCTCTCTCTTTCCCTCTCTCTTTCCCTCTCTCTTTCCCTCTCTCTTTCCCTCTCTCTTTCCCTCTCTCTTTCACTCTCTCTTTCACTCTCTCTTTCACTCTCTCTCTGTCTCTCTCTCTGTCTCTCTCGCTCTCTCATGCACCACAACTAAATGACACATATGTGGTGGGATAATATGAATGAGCAGTAATATGTCAATGAATGAACGATGTGTAATGTGTGTTTGTGTGTGTTTTTTTGTAGCTCCTCATAAGTTCTACATTGGTTTCCGGTACGTTCAACCTCTGACTGAAGATGCCATAGAACAGATGGAGAAAGATGGAGTAGAGCGAGCTGTCGCCTTCACACAGTATCCACAATACAGCTGCTCCACAACAGGTACACACAGTTACTTTTAACACTACTTGATACAACATTGACATTATTAATCTATCAACTAGTGAGATTTAAATATAGTCAGTAATACAGATAGGTTGTGTGTGTGTGTGTGTGTGTGTGTAGGCAGCAGTCTGAATGCCATCTACAGATACTACACTAACCGTGGCGACAGGCCGAAGATGCGCTGGAGTGTGATTGACAGGTGGCCAACACACCCCCTGCTGATCGAGGTAACACGTGAACTCTTGTGTATGAACGTGGACACATCACAGATTTATACTGTTGTTCATCGATTCTCAAGACTTTAGTTGTGTAGTTCACAGGTGTGAGTGAATCCAGTTCATAGTTTCATGTCAACTCGATCGAACACTAATGCTGCGTTCCCGCCAGACGCGAATGAAGCGTTAAGCGCGAGTGATTTACATATAAAGTCGATGCAAAGATGCGATAGGACATCCTGCGGCGTGTTATCCAGTCATGACCTTGGTCTAGTAGTGACGTGATTACGACGTAGCGAGCGGAGGCAGAAATATGAAGCAAAAGTGCAGGACAAAATCATTGTCGCTGTATGTGGATACCCGAAGCTGTATGATACATCTTCTTACTTTTATCGAAACGGGAATAAAAAGCATCTTGATTGGAAGAAAGTGAGTGAGGAGGTCGGACAATCTGCTAAATTTAAAAAAAATGCTCTTTACTCAATTTGAGCTATATATACACTTCAAGGTAGCTAAAGCAGGAAAATTGGGTTTGTTTGCCGTATCTTAAAACTACTTTCCCGCTGACGAGATCACACACGCCGTTTTTCAGCCTTCCATAGCACATAAAGTGCAGCTACCTTCTTAAGAAAAAGCATGTTAGACACATCGCAACAAGACTGAAGCCCCCTGGCAGAAGCCTGGCATGACTTGAATTCGTGAATTTCACGCGCGAATGAATCGAGTAAACTATTGTTCAAGTGTCCAACTACTCGAGATTTATTTGCGCAAGTCGCGTCTGTTGTGAACGCTCGGTCGACTGCAGCATCACGGACCATAAAATACAAATTCAGACCCAACATGTCTCCTTTCATTTTGATTCAGTCACAATGTCTTATAGTACAAAAAAACCCTTTATGCTTATTTTAATAAAACGTACCCCTTTTAAATCTATTATTGATCATTTATGTTGTTTTTCTTGCTTAAAAAGGACAATATTGCCACATCTTAGAGTAAGACCAAACAAATGAATCGGATTGAAATAAATCATGTGAAGATTCTCAAACAGACTTAATGTGTTTTAATGCTTCTGATATGGAGTCGGACCACAGAACGGAACCAAGTGAACTTGAGAGTCATTGATTCATGAATCAGTCTGTGTGAAGCTTCAGTTCAGATGACAATGTGGAGGCATCAGATGTACAGAAGTGTGTTTGTTTTTTCAGTGTTTTGCGGATCATGTTCGTAATGAACTGGAGAAGTTTCCTCTGGAGAAGCGTAATGATGTGGTGATCTTGTTCTCCGCTCATTCTCTGCCCATGGCTGTGAGTATCATATCTATATATCATATCTTAATA
Organism: Triplophysa bombifrons; assembly: GCA_029783895.1. NCBI lineage: Eukaryota > Metazoa > Chordata > Actinopteri > Cypriniformes > Nemacheilidae > Triplophysa > Triplophysa bombifrons. The sequence continues at coordinate 755,312 of CM056466.1, forward strand.
TCTAATGCACAACACTCATTCATATGTTCAGCAGTTGTATAACAGATCTGTTGTTGTGTGTGTGTTGAGGTGGTGAACAGGGGCGATCCGTATCCTCAGGAAGTGGGGGCGACGGTTCAGAGGGTCATGGATCGACTGGGTCACTGTAACCCGTACAGACTCGTCTGGCAGTCAAGGGTCAGAATGAAACTCAATTACCTCAGATACTAGGGCTGTCACGATTATTATTATTATTTTTTTTTATTATGATGCTTAGAACAAAGAGACATACAACAAATGTAATTACAACCAGGGGAGCAAGGGATAGAAAAAAGACCTTTGTATTATTAAAAAAAATTGAAAGACATACATAAGTTAACAGTTTTCATAGCTTTTCTGTTGGTACTAGTTTGAATGACAAAAAATATTTCTCAAATTCTTTAAACAGAACAGAGAAGAGAAGCTTATTGCCAGAAAACGTACACTTATGAATATAATATTTAATAAACAAATTGATTAAATAAGCTTCATTCCTAATTCTTTTTTCATACTTTAAATAACCAAAGATGACCATCTCATTGCGATTGTTTGACCTAATCGGGATGTTTTCACATCCTCGCACATCTCTATAGGAGACACAAGGGGGCGCTACAGTGCATATTTTAGTGTATATGGAGAGTTTGGTTTTAAAAAAGACAAATAATGTTTTTTATTGTGCATTCCATTTAATATCAATCAAACTGCAGTTGTTTTGATTTAAGCCCTGATAGCTCAAAAAATAATACAGATAACTACCACAATAAAACACAGTAAAAACATAGTATTCTCATTTTGGAACTCTTTATATATTGCAACTTAAGTATGATAATACTGTCATATGTACCAACAATCACTTAAAAAAACGTATATATATCATAAAAAATCTGGTGTACAATTTTATATTTTTTAAGATAAGCTCAATATGAAAACCAACCTACCAAAATTGAATTGGCATAGATTTATTTGTCTTTCAAGTGAGAAAAAACAGACTGATAGCATTTTAAAATATTGGCTTCTATTTATTCCTGATCGAACTCGTTTAACTCGTATATGACATGGTCTTATATTCAGAACAATACGGTCGTTTCAAAGCCGAATCGAAATTGTATGAGAAATAGAAGTCAAAGCTCTAAAACAGACAATTAATCGTCTGCAAAATGTCATAATCTGTCAGAATAAAAGCACTGTATCTGACAGGGCTGTGATAACAGAAGTGAATCTTATCTGAGCTATAGATGAGCTGGTCGACAGAGACACCCGGTGGTGATGAGCTGTAACTGCAGCGTCTCTGTGAATGAGATGATGATGTGTGTCTCGTGTAGGTTGGGCCGATGGCGTGGTTGGGTCCACAGACTGATGATGTCATCAAGGGTTTGTGTCAGCGTGGGAAGAAGAACCTCCTGCTGGTGCCCATCGCCTTCACCAGCGACCACATCGAGACGCTGCATGAACTGGACATTGAGTACTCGCAGATCCTCGGAGAGGAGGTGCGTGTTTGTCAAAATACCGTAATATAGTTAACCTGGTGTCCTGGTAAAATCTTATTTGAACCTGGAAATAATCAACGTTTGTTTAATTTAAAGCTTCAGTGTGCAACTTTCTTCAGTCATAAATACTTTGATGTTTTAAGCATTTGCTCAATAAAAATAGTGATGAAAACCGTCTCTCTTTACCATGATTCACACCAGTAAGCTTCAAGTTATCATTCATAATTTGAGCTGTCTGGTAGTATTTTGTGAGAAATTAGATCTTATAGAAACATATGTAACCTGCAGTTTAATCTTTCAAATAGAGACTGTAACAGAGAGGTCAAATGTTATATATATATATAATATCTTTGATGACACAAAATACAGTAGAGTTCTTTAGTATTCACTGTAGTAAATTGAAGAGTATTGTAGTAATTACATCACTTTGTTAGAGACGTCCCTTGTCTAATTCGCCAACCGCCGCAGATCTAGTCACTTCATATAGACCCCGCCTACATTGTGCCAGGACTGCCCGCGAAAACTTCACTCTTCTCCCCCAAATACAATAGCTCGAGACCCTCATTCACGGTAAACCAATCACAGAAGAGCAGACTAGACCATCTGACCAATCACATCAGACTAAGCTAGTGGAAAGGAGGGGATTAGACGGATGAATCGCGGAACGAATCATTTGAGAGTCAGTCTAGAAGTAATGTAAGAATATGTAAGAACTGACTATTATTACAAAATAATCGTGTTTTAACACCTTCTATGATCATAAACTTGAGGTTGGACACTCCATAGACCAAAGTAGGACCTTAAAAATTCCTAGTTATGCACTCTTTAAATTTGACCACAGTTTAACTAAATATTCGTATGAAACAGGTGCTGGTTCTTGTCTATTCAAACTGTTTGCATCTCTCACATTTTTGAAACATTTTTATGGACAGAAAACTAACACTGTGAAGTGTGAAGTTTCCTCTCTCTCTCTCTCTCTCTCTCTCTCTCTCTCACCTGTGCATCGATCGGTCATCGCTCTGCTGGGCGTGGATCTGATGTGATCTGATCTGGCCTGCAGACAGCAACAGATTCTCTCCATCTGTGCTGCTTCTGTCTTAACGTGCTCGTGCTCTCTTATCTTATCATATCATTACACATTTTTTTTATCGTTTTTCTTTTCGGGTTTTAACTAATAATACTCACTAATAATGTGTTTTTTTTATCGCTCTTTTTGTATTTGGTATGGAATGTTCCTCACTGACGTGAATTTGTTGTAATGAATTGTGTGTGTGTTTCAGTGTGGTGTGGAGAACATCAGGAGGGCAGAATCTCTGAATGGAAATCCTCTGTTTTTCAGGGTAAGAACACAAATAACTGTTTGTGACGTTCTTCATGCACATGTATGATGTATTTTCCCGTCAACCACCTGATCAACCATAACATCTTCTTGGATATTTATATCGACAGCAATGCATTCTGGGATTGTTTGATGAATAAACATCTCTCTGTCTGTCTCACAGGCGCTGGCTGATCTGGTTCAGTCTCATCTGAAGTCTAATGAGCCGTGTTCCCGTCAGCTCACCCTCCGCTGTCCACTCTGTGTCAACCCCACCTGCGGTCAGACCAAAGCCTTCTTTGCAAACCAGAAACTCTGACCTTTGACTTGAGTGACATCACTTCACACTCGCACGCTTTCCCCTCTCATGGATCTGATGTGACGGCTTCAGGTGCTCTTATAGACCCTGGTGGACATTCCACAGAAAACATCATCATCCTCCTCAATGCTCCTGTCTGTCTGTCTGCATGCTTCTGCTACAACCCTTGTCTTCCTTTACAAACTCAGTGTGGAACCAATAAACACCATTTTATAACGGTGCTAAAATTCAGCCGTGTGCAGCGGTGCTGGTTTAAAAGGGACAGTTCACCCGAACTCGAACATTCTGCCTCTCCCGTCGTTCAAGCGTGTAGGACTGACCTTCACTTCTGCATCACGAGATGTTTGACAGAATATCAGTGTGAATGTTTCATTTCTCCATAAAGTGAGTTTTAAAGTAGTCCTGAGAAAACATAAACAGAGTTCATATGACTGTAGGTGTGTGTGAGAATCAAAAAATATAGCCTCGGTCATATGAACTTCTGATGTGAGTTTTGTCTTTCGTGAAGTATGAGACTAGTGTGTCATGAACGATTCAGATGAACTGTCGCTTTAAAATAATCCCCTGCACATCATCCCTCATCCTGTCTTTGACCGCAGGGTCGCAGGTGCCTCTTTCTCGATCCTGAACGTCATCTTTCTGCTCAGCACCTGCACAAGCTTGTGCCTTCTCACTGCCGTGAATGAAATGTAGCTCAATGATGTGATGAACGCTCACTCTTTTGTGCTTTAAATGTGTGAAGCAGTCCAACATGAAGCATCTTTAGCTCACTTTCTCTCTCTCTCCCACTCTGTCACTCACTCTCTCTCACTTTGTCTCTCTCACTCACTCACTCACACACACACACTCACTCTCTCACTCTCGCTCTCTCTCTATGGTGTGTGTGATCTGTGTTTGAATAAAGTCACATCCATGTTCTAATTCACCTCCCAAAATATCAAACTTAAATAAAAAGTCTGTTTTGAAATATTGTGACATAATTTGTTTAATCAAAGTTTCTTTAAAGACTTAACTACACATGAGTATGAAGAAATAAACTATATAATGTCAATCATTTATTCATATTACATTCATTTATTTTTGGCTTTATAGTAACAAGAGTTTAGGCACGAAATGAGCATAATCGTCATAAAAGTGATATCACAGTGCCACGAATGTTAATGATACTAAAACATCATTTCAATAACCAAAATATCACTTTCTTTTCATTTTGGGGTGAAGTGTGAGCCTGAGATGACTGTACATGAGATTCACACACAAACACGCTGTTGTTGATTAAGTGAAGAAAGATTGGCTGGCCCGGACCCAATAACCCAATAATAAAAGCGAGAGAGAGAGAGAGACTGTGTGTGTGGTGATCTGGGGGCGTGTAAGTCTCCTGGTAATTGAAAAGTGGAACGCTGGCTGCACTGGTTTTGTGACCTCTAATTGAGAGCGAGCATTGATTTCTGAAAAGAGCGAGTGAGAGAGAGAGAGAGAGAGACTGTCGTTATAGGGGGAGGGTGCAGAAAAGAGAAATGAAGGAGTGAGTGATTTTGTTGGTGGAGAGACTGATCAGGTGAGCGATTGGAATGGACAGATCTGCTGAAGGACCGAGAGAGAGAGAGAGAGAGAGAGAAAGGAGTGGATAGAGAAATCAGATTTGTTTTCCACCCCAAAATGTTTGGTTTTGGGTCTTCTGTGAATATCAGGAGAAAATATCCGTCAATGTGTTCAGCTCTGATGTTTGATCAAAATCTTTTAAATGATCATTAAACTGGTTTTCAAGAAGGACCCAGTTCATGGTTTTCCTAGTTGATGTGGTTCAGGATTAGTCATGTGACTTCCAGCAGGTCTGATACTTCACACACCTGCAGTCGTGATCAGTCACACAATCTCACAAAAATGTCAGCGGTCACAGTTAAAACACATGTTTACTTTCAACTTCTCATAAGTGTAACGCTAAAAGAGACAAAGATAAAGAATTTCACATCAGAACACCATAGTGTGAACAAAAAGAAGGAAATTCAATTAAGAAACTGAAATTTAAAGCTGTTAAATGTATTATTAACTTTATTAAATACCTTATTGTTATTTTTGTTACGCAGTCAAGCCAATTGGTGACACTTTAATATTTTAAAAGTCAAAGGACCATCTTCTTTTTTTCTTCTGATTTGGGATGAAAATCACCTGAACGTTTCGTTGTGCGATGAACCTTCAGCTCAGATAGATTTTTTTGAATATAATTTATCTGAATGCTCGTGTTTTGTTTATTTTGCTTTGTGTGTCTCGCTTCAGTGTTTAGACGCGTCACACTGACTACAGATTCTAGTTTGGCACTGAAATGATGCTTCCACTTGAGACTCCAAGTGACGTCTGCCTCAATATTTTCACATCAGATTTTACAGTGCAGTTGTTGATGTGTTTATTGTGTTTATATGATGTTTGATTGACAGGAGTCTGTGAACTGTGTAGGTCAACACTGACTTTAATGAAACATATCCAAACTGACCAGATGTGCATCTGTGTTTTGTCAAAATAAACTGATTTGCTTGAAGTTGAAAACCGTTGTCCTTTGTTTAGGAAATGTTTGGCCAAAAGTGATGTTTATTTAATTGTTAAGAATATGGACATGCCCAGTTTAAAAGTGCACGAACAAACGGTTTTTGAAGCGGTCATATGGCGCACATACGTGTTTTTCTGTGTCTTCGGTGTGTTATAAGTTGCCCATCCATGTATTACACATGTAAAATTGCAAAAATGAAAGTGTGGGAACAAAAGACGCATTCTGTCTAAAAGCGAATGCTCACGCAGACCTGCCTGAACCCCCTCGTGTAACCACACCCCCACAAATCTACGTCATTTCGTGGTATGACTGCACCAGAGCCATTAACAGAGAGAGTCGCGTCTTCTCCGTTGAATCTAATGGAACAGATTTTTGTCAGTTTCAATAGTTCCCGGAAGTCACTAGTAACATATGGAGCTGCGACTGAACAGATCAACTGAGGTAACAACTTCACAAATACAGCGTTTTGAACCTTAAATCGTGTATACACATTACAACATCTAAAACAAACAACAATATTCGTTTTAGCCGTGTCATTTCTACCCTTTAATGGCTTGTGACTCGTACAAATCTTTGTTGTGTGTGTGTGGTGTTGTTTGGAGGGATTTGTGGCACATGTGCCCTTTTCTACTTCTGTTTTAAACATGAACATCTGCAGTAACCCCCGTCAACATTTGCTTTGATTGGCATCTGCCTCTCGCCCGCATGCGAGTCTTAATGTCACATCTTATCTGTCGGACCTCATCCTTCACACGAGTAATGACAAGCCAAATGTCACCTGATAAACACGACCACGAACGTCTGTTACCCCGGCAACTGTGAAAGCCACCAGAATAAAGCCACTCGCCAGCATTTTTTCCCAGAAAAATTCATTGTAAACTAAACTTGTGTAATTAAAGTCGACTACTGTTACACTTTGAAGAACACTTTTATTAATTAATACCTTCTAATTGAAATTATGCTTGATCGTCGAAGTTAAATTTACTGTAATAAAACAAACATGTATAAACGGTTTACGAGCGACAACATAATCGAGCGTTACTGCGCATGCGCGGGTGGACAGTCATTAGAGGGAAACTGCCCCAAAAATGAAAATGTTGCCATTAATTACTCACCCTAGAGTAGTTTAACATCTAAGAACTTCCGTTTTCCCTCAGAACTCTAATAATGTAGATTTTGAGACTCCTCCTTAGATTGCAACGCAAACGCAATTTCAAAGCGCTGAAAAAGACATCGTAAAATAGTCCACACGACTATGGTGGTTCAGTAGTAATTAATATAATGTGACGAGGATACCATTTGTGCCCAAACAAACAAAAATAACGACTATATTAAAAAAATCCAGCGGTTTCAAGCGATTCTTTAGACTGCGATACCAAGCTCATCCACTAGATGTCAATGTCCCCTACGAGATCTTTAATTGCGACCGAACTACATGACCCATTCAAGAATAGTTTATTTAATAAAATGATCATACAACAAAATTCATCAAATCGTTTGTTTACCAAAAATATTTAACAATAAAACAATAATATGAATTAATATTAACTATTAATAATATTAATATTATAAATTAAATATAATATAAATAGTCATATTATTAGACTAGCCAAACACAGACCGGAAGTTAACTGTGGGGACTGTGTAAACGATCTATATTCAATTTTTTTTGTAAATATATTTCTAGAAGGAGAACTCATAGATGTAAATGAAGACAAACAGCAGGTTTTGTTGTGATTCAAGGTAATTTATTGAAGAGCATGAGAGCACAGCTGGACTACCATCAGATGATAGTGAAGAAAAACACAAGAGTGAACTAACTCAGAAAAAACCCAACATGACACAGAAACACTAATGTGTACCGCAGTAAAAAAAGATGTTCGACTGCTCAGGACAGCAACAACTTTCAACATTCAAAAGTTAATTTGCATGAAACATTCATTAATGTGGTTGAATTGAAATGGTCTCTGTTTTTTCAGCGATGTTTTTATTCAAACAGATTTTAATATTGCACAGATGAGAGGCTGAAAAAATCCCACCTGACTGTAAGAAAGTTTATATATTGACATGATGAAAATAAGGAATCTGGTTTCATCTCTGATGGAAGCTGTACTCAGAGATTTTTACTTGAAATTGAAAACATTGAAAATGAAAAATATACAGCATTAGTTTAAAGTACACGATAATGAGTTCAAACGTATAATCTGGTATTTGACCTTCCGTCAGTAAAATATCTTCTTTCTTTTGGAACACATCAAATCAAATGCTATGACTTTGAAACCCGGTTTTCTGTCTTCATGTATTTGTGTTGATGTTCATTAGATTCAAGCTAATTTGAATTAACATTCATCTAATATTGTCCTACAGATTCATATAAACTAAAGCAGACATGTGAACTGGACACTAAATACATTCTTTGGTTGAAACTTGGGTGAAAATTTCACCTCGGTGATCCTTTAGATTTATCGTAACGTGGATTTTAACCCTGAAAGTTGATTCCTTTCCTCAAAAATAAAACAAAGTAAAGCATACAGTTACATCACAGGACAGATTTTATTGTTGCGATTCATGAAAGCAAAAAGTTGAAGAATAAAATCACATGTTCTCTTTATTTACGGTCAAACATATTGTGGAAGAACATGAATGTTTGTTTGATTATGAATGCACAACTAAAAGTTTGATTCCAACATCAATAATCCTTTTAAACACGGTTAGGATCCAACAAGTGAAGAAAATGTCAATGAAATGAAAACAATGCATTTCGTAAAAAAATAGATGTTTGGAATACAATCCATAACTTGTCACTGGGTCAAAACTTTACATCCACTTCTTTGGAAAGACCTCAGGTTGACTTCATTTAAAATCACACGACTCCAGACGGCTTTCATTAAGAATCTTAATGCTTTGGATCCTGATGTTCAATAATACGTTTGTATAATCTATGCGGTTAGTAGTCAAAAAAAGGTTGTTTAGATTGTCTGTTAGATTTCATCCTGTGGGAGAACTGTAAATGAAAACTAGAAACCACCAAGATTGTTTTGTTTTGCGCCATTTATATGACCTGTCCAATTTAGGTGTGAATTTTGAATCCAGTGTCCAAACAAATCAGGAAAATGGTACATTTGTATAGAATCATATCAGTTTGATTCAGTTTGACTTGGGTTGATTTGATTCACTTCCACTAATTTATACAGTACACAACTAAAAAACTGCATAAACCCATCTGATCGGTGTTTACACATTTAAGCAGGAATGACATGAGGCTAACATGCAAAAATGAGATGATCCTGAACAGAAAGGTATTGAAAGACAATTGAAAGACAATGCATTACACCACGAGCAAGAACACTTGCAGACGCTCATGCACAAATCAAAATGGCGGATGCTGGAATTCTGCATTTCCACGCACGTGACGAGAAAGAAAAGACAAACAGATGGCGTAAACGAAATCGATGTGAACTGTACAACAGACGTGATGCTTGTTTCTTTGGAAGTATGAACATTAGTATGAACATTGTAAACCTCAGGCTCATTCAAACAACCAATCTAAAAACAACAGCCGCGTGAAGAACATAAGCCTTCCATCATAAAAAAAGAAAAGAACAAAACGATTCAGCATTTCATGAACAAATAATCTTGCACCACAAACACGTGTGAAAGTTGTCACACGAAGAGAGAAAAAGACAAGCATTGTGTTTTTGGTAAGCGAACCTCAGCTATTACAAAAATCACAACTTAACATGTATAAAGCTTTTTTTCTTCGTTTAAGTCACAGTTACTAAAAATAAGAGTACGTGAATAATTTAATACATACGCTATAATATCAATACCCTAACACTATATTCTATGAGGTATATCCGAGAAAAATTTTGGTAAGAAAAGCGCGGTCTGCGCGTAGACATGCCTCAGGCGTTTTATTTAAAGCTTTGCGACCATTCGAAAGAGAGAGAGAGAAAGAGAGAGACAGAAGTGTAAGAAAGCCTTTGGTATATTTCGTATGTGTTCTTTGCACGATTGCATTGCAAAGCACCGTATCGTCCTGTCGCTGAGGTAAAAACACAAGATTCAGAGGTCAAAACTTCGCTTTGGTTCAAGCAAGGCACTCATCCAATAATATCTCATACTTTGCAACAAAAGCGTTCTCTGGAAGAAAAAAATATACTCGCGACAGAAACGCATTAAAATACTGACCTAATCGATCACCTGACATTTCATAAAACAATTGTTTTTAACATCAGGAATGACGTGGTGATCTGCATCAGTTTGGATTCATCTGCCGTGTTTTTCTTCAAGTCTGGTCCGGTGTCAAACTTTGTTCTTTGGTTTTATAGTCTGTCGTGCACAGAAACATCCAGACAGGTTTTATTTACTTTTATTACGCGGCTGGTTGGAATGCTTTATTCTGATTGGCCAGTCGCGGCAGGTTCGTTATTCGCAGATAAATACCTCTAAAAACTAATAACGCACGATAACTGGGATGGAGCAAAACATTTTGACAGGTTTTTTTGACAAATTAAATATAAATATGTCTTTCAATAACATATCGCAAAATGATTAAACCGAATTGCCCGTTCGTGGCATTAAAACCGAAATTAAATGACTTTTCCTCGCGGAAGGTCTCCATTCTGTAAAAATTAGCTAATGAAATATTTCAAATTCACATTTCATGTCCAGTTTTTTTCCCATGTGGCAAGAAATGTTATCCGCTTCACGTTGGGTTCTGATAACACTATCCGGCTGCCTGTACATTATCGCTTACTTTAAAGAGATTTATATGAGATGAATAAAAACAGTACGGGTGATGCCTTAAAGAATCGAGATGGCGGCTTTGCTGGTGTATGATCATCAGTAAAGTTTCTCAAAAACTAAACCGAGGACGATACACATCGTGAAAAATACTGTAGTTACTTTGGTATTTACTGTGGTTAACATAACTCTTGTGTATTTTGTAGTATTTAATTATAGTGAATTGATCAATTGTTGTAAATACCGTAGTGTACTTTAATATTTATTATACCATGGTCTGTTTGAATACTGGATTTGGATTGGCTGGAAGGTGTGCATTAAAAGCCTTTAACGCATGGGTAGCTCCAGTCAGTTTGATTACATTTAGAATTAACTGACAAAGTAACCGTCATATTCACCTGTTTGATCTAAAATGACACTGTATACATCAATAAAAGCTTTAACTTTGCAAATAACCATGGTATAAGCGGTACAATCCACGGCTAGGCGTGCAGTAAATTATTTTAATGTGCTTCACATCGGGTGTTTCTTTGCCTCCACGTCATGCAATAAAATCCTTTAATGCTAGCCGTGGATTATTCCTTTTCCTGTGGTACGGTTCAAAAACACTTTTACTCAAATTTAATACTATACTATTTTGAAAGATTTTCTTTTACGTGAGACGCTTAGCAATGCTAGCATTTGTTATCCAGATGTTTGATGTGGAACTGTTTAACTCACCCGTTTATCATTAACTCGCACACCTCATCTACATGAACACTGCGTTTTTGTGTGGTAATGGTTCAACTTTGACCAGAACAAACATGAGAAACGTTCAGGTTATTTGCATCCGTTCCAGTGTCCTTTTGGACTGGGTAGATGTTAATGTTTCTGTGCCAGACGAGACGGATATTTGTTTGTTTGTGGGTGTTTTTGCATCTGGGTCTTTTACATTCTGAACTATCTGCAACACTACATGTGAAGGGACAGAGAGAAAGAGGGAAAACAGTGGAATATCAAAATATCTAAAGCATGGCGTCCGGCGCAGACCGCACTCGAGAAAAAGAAATCTTTGGTATCTTTGGTTTCATCAACACGATTAAAATTACAAATGGAAAATTCAGTGAGGTAGCCTCTGTGGTTCTCACTATAGAGATAGAAAGACTTTTTTTACACACACACAAGTCAGTCTTGGAAGCAGCTTCTTCTAGTTTTTTAAGGGATTTCTCTACGTCCTTCTATGAGTGAAGCAAAGAGAAGAGACGCCCTCGGCGGGTTTGATCTTTGGTGCGTTCTGCGTTGATCTCTGTTAACGTGTGGCCTCGTACCGTCTGCCATCATATCGGCCCGCTCAGAAACAAAAGCCCTGATGCAGTCCGTGTATCAAACAACAGATCGTTATCATTCGACAAACAAAATAAAATCAACAAAAAGACAAACAATTTCTTAATTCAAACTAAAACCCGACAGCTAGCACACAGAATGATTCTTTCTAAGAAAAATTAAACACACCCCATTTGTGTCGCTTTTTAAAGTAAAGCTAACTAATAAATTAACCTCTTGCATCTTCGATGCGCTAATAGTCATAAATAGTCATTGCAAACAATTACATCTAATTAAATAACATTAAATAACAATTACGCTGGAAAGAAAACAACTCGGCATCCGGTCGCAAATAAATAAGTCGCGAAAGACGACGATGCAAAGACAAACAAAACGTAAACTTTGGCAAGCTAGTCAAGGGATTCTGGGAACGTTTTGGCAATTTAAATGAGGCAGAATTACAACAAATATAAATTACATAAATAAAATCACATATTGCGAAACCTGGGAAAAACGTTGGCAAAACGTAAGTACTAAGACAAGCGAAGAGAAGCTCTTTGGCCCGTGTTTCTCAAGACCTGACTCTGTATCAGTAAGCAGAAAGCTCCAGAACGACTGGAGAATCTTTGGACTAGAAGCTCTAAAGAGAGCGAGAGAGAGAACAAATGATAAAGCTATTGGACCTACAGTCTGCAGTTGACGTTTGGCAGATTATTGGCTTTACAGGTGGAATACCGTGAAGCGGTGCCTTCGAAACCCGCGGCGTCTCTCAAACATGGGAGGTCCAGAACCAGAGGTTTATGGTGAGATGATGGTGAGATTGCATGTGCTCTAAGGTGTTTATCTTTGGTCTGCCCGTCAGGCGGAGTTACACCTTTAGTTTGATAGCAGTGACGTGATGGAGAACCGAGGTATAGTCAAAGAGCTGAACCCTTGACGTCCCATGTTTGGAGAGAGCCGACCCCTCCCACCGCTTCGCATGACTGGACCTGTTTAGAGGACAGGCGGGAGGAACATTCTGAATCTTTGGTTTTGTAGCTGACGAGGTTAAGTTTAGTCCGTTTCGCTTGACAAAAAAAAACTGCATAGGCACACATTAAAGACAATCTTCAGCTTTGTTCGAGAGACGCATCGATTCCGCCACCCGTCGCCATCTTCAAACCCTTTCCATCCCATTCTGCTTCCACTGTCCCACGCGTGTGGACGCAAAACAAAGACGTTTGTCGTTTCGTCGTCTTTGTTCGTTGTTCAGTTTTGGTTATTTTTGGTTTGTTCCTTTGTTGTCCTTCGAACATGTGTTGTTTGCAGAACAGTAGGTGCAGAAAAAGTTTCTTTGGTGTCGATTTGTCAATAAATAGAAAAAGTCTTTAGTGTCCGTTTCGAGTGATCCGAAAAGCCTTTGGCCCTCACGCAGACGCGAGAGAGAAGTGCTTACTGGCTTTGGTTGAATAAGAAATGAAATATGGGTGAGAAAGTGGAAAATGGATGCTCGGACTAAACGCCGTCTTACCTGTCTTCCCGTGAGTCTTTGCAGAGTAAGGATGGCAGGCATTGATGTTGAGATTGTACTCTTGTAAAGGCCCTGATAAGCAATGCCTGCGTTTGGTTTATTAGCGGAACGCAGAGGTGTGTGTGTGAGATGAATGTTCTTCAGTTCAGTATCGTACAAATATCATCCTGAGTTATTTTGTGAAGACTGAAGAACATCGGTGTGGTCCAGCCGCTGTTATATTGCGAATTGAATGTGCTTCAGGATTGTGCTCCCGAACCTGGCCGGCCGATGACACGCTTTTGCGTGCGTCCCGTACGTTTATTGAAGTGTGAGATCACCGTCTTTTGTGCTTTTGCGGTTTTGACTAGCTTAGAGAGGTTAAAGCACACCCAGTGCTGACTTAACCCTTCACATGCTTTCCTGAAGTTTCTAATTTAACTTGAAGCTTTGAGCGGTTTCTCAACACACAAATTGAACGATGAAGTATGGGTGAAATGTAAACCGTGCCAAACCCTTCGGTATTCACTTCGCTTCGGAACGGAAAAGTCTTTGAGTGATTTAGGTGCAAACAGTCATTGTGGATCATTTTTGGTTTGAATAACAAATCGTTTTTGCGTAAAGAAGAGAACGTGAGGTACCTCAGGGTTATCAGGCAGGCAGTGTTTTTTGGATTAACGCTCTTTGGTCAACATCAGCCAGTAAGCAGTTTCTCTCTCCGCCCTCTACCCTCCCCGGAGCACCGGATCCCCTCGGGACCCCCGTGCTCCGCCTCCCTCCCCCCGTCCCTCCCGGATTACGCTTTGGTACAAGTGCTGGAGGTGGACGTGCTCACTGGACATCCCTCATCCAGCCATTTGTCGAGGCTGCGTCTGCGGGCGTTCATGAAGAAGTTGCTAACAGTGCTGTGTTCAAGGCCCAGCTGCTGTGAGATGGTCAGTTGCATTTCTTTGGACGGACGTTTGTTTTCTTTAAAGATGGCCAGAAGTGTTCTCCGCTGCAGGTCGGTGAAGACCAGCCGCGATTTCTTTGGTGTATTGCTTCTGTCTTTGCTGGGATCCTGCTCCTTTCGTTTGCACGCTTCAGAGGTTCCGTTTGTTAGAAAGGAAACACAAAATGAGAAATCACGTTATTGTCACACATCGACACATCCACATATGCTTTTATTTTGAGCTAGCTACAAATGAGTCCAAATTTAAGGCGATGAATTCACACAATCTTTTTGTATGACCTTGTATGACCAGAGATCTTAACACATGGTCATCTGGTGATTATCATATTTATATGATATTATGCCAAACATGCATAGTAGTATTAAATTCAGAATAGCATAATATGTTCTTTGTACTTTTGATAGATGCTGCATATACTAGGGATGTGCAATAATTTAAGAAAAATGCGATAAGCGATAGCGTGTTAAATAATATGATATTTCTTTTTCTAAAGTCAATTTAAAATATATTGAAAAACATCCTACAACCAATAGGGCAGCACCATATTAAAGGAAATTGTGATGTACAATAATTGGCTAAATAATGCGATGTGCGATAGAATAATGGTTAAAAAAAAAAATGTATATTTAAAAGCTGAAAATTATATAACCGACATAAAGTACATTATATCTGATTATTGATCATCTTCCACACAAGTGTCTCTGCTATCTGCATCAACCTAAAACATATAGACTATAGACCACTTCGTAAGAAGTAAACATTGATCCAGAAGCACATCGCTTTCAGTTTTATTTATTTAAATCTCACATACATAAACTATTGGATTCGGTTCAAAAAGTTCTGTTAAATGCATTTTGTTCAACCATTGAGTAGTGTTAAAAAACTGAAAAAGGAAGTTCTCTTGGACCAGCTCTGGATAAGCGTAGTTTACGTCATCCAAAGTGGTCTATAAATAACTTATTATTATTTTTTAATAATTTAGTTATTGCAAAATAGTGCAATATGCACGTTTGCAATATTTTGATTTATTGCACTGCCCTAATATATATCGTTGACAGTTTGCAAATCTGTGCTATAAACTCCTTTAGAAATGCATGTAATCAATAACTAATAAAATGTTTTTCAATCAATTTATACTTAGTTATACTTTGTATATATGAATGTATAAGTATAGAGACTGTCAGACAAACAGATGTGCAGAATGTCTTTAATGCCAAGCTTAAAACATCTTAAGAGAAATGGTAATGTCATAATAATTATTTACATTTTATTTTGACACCATGAAAATCACGAATGACTGAAGATGGGGAACATTCATTGGGGAAAATGTGTGAACTGTGAATTCTCAGCCAGTCATAAGACACAAATCTACACAAAAGAGTTTCATGCAATGCTAATTTTATCTTGAACACACTGGCAGATTTTTTTCCAAGCAATGTGTGTGTGTGTGTGTGTGTGTGTATGTGTTTATTTCAGGATTTGATGTGATTACTGCTCTGAATTAAGTATGCACACGTGAGACTGAACCAGATCAATAGAAATCAGGTTAACATCTCAACTGACTACAAAATTATAATGAAAAAAGAAACTTCAGTTTAAATAAAGGCAGACACACACTCAGATGTGTGCATCTCATTTGTGTGTATGCCTGTGTGCGTGTGCTAGTGTGTGTGTGTGTGTGCGTATGTGTGTGTGTGTGCGTTAATGTGTGTGTGTGTGTTTGTGTGCATGTGTTCAGGTGTTGGGACCTGTTAGGATGGTAAAGGTCTGATCCACCTACCAGTGGGACCAACCAGTTGATGATAAATCAATGTACACATGATATGTATTTAAAAGATGTAAACATGCAGAAGGTTTGTGTGATGATTTGGTTTACGAGACATACAGTAATATACAGTTTGAACGGTATAAAAGCCATTATGTCTATGCAAAGTCCCCAAACACAGTGTGCTGTGTTCACACCCTGATAATGAGTCTTACTTTCTCTCACTTTCCACACGCAGCGCAGACCCATTTGTCATAAAATGAAGAGGGCAGCATGCCAAGTGTACAGGAAAGCGCAAGTCTAGCACTCGGCTCAGAATAAGTTGCTGAGCGTTGCAGCTAGATGTCCTGCGTGTAAAAACGACAACACCCCCCACAGCCCCATCACAGCCCACTTCAGCTAAATATTTCATAAAGACAAATGCACAGCAATATTTCTACACTTTGCATGTATAATTCATTCAGTAACACACAGCCGCTGGAAACAGAGGAGGGTGTTTATGACACACTTACACGCGCACACACACACACACACAAACACACACACGCAAACACACACACACACACACACACACACAAACACACACACACACAAACACACACTCACACACACAAACACACACACGCAAACACACACACACACACACACACACACACAAACACACACACACACACAAACACAATGGATACTCCGATGCAGAGATTTAAATAAACACACTTCAAAAATGAATTTCTTACTTAGTCTTTTGTTCTTGTTTTCCAGTAAAATTGTCTACAAATTCTTGAATCATGATGCAAGAATTTTTTTTTGTAAAAAATATGACATTTCAGTGAATTTGTGCTTAAAACAAGTAAATCTGCCTTATTTTCTTATGTTCGGTTTGCTTCATCAAGAAAATGCTTCTTGATTCAAGAATTTGTAGACATTTTTACTGTAAAACAAGAAAGAAAGACTAAGAAATATTTTTTTTGATGACGAAGTTTACAGGTGCATTTCTATGAAAAAGCATCAGCATGAATTAAAATGATTAAAGGCTCCTCTTGTATTTGTGATGTTTGTATAGACTTGTCGTGAGTACTGACAGTTACAGTGTGTAATTACACCAATGTCCACAGTAGATGGCGTTGTTGCTCCATCATTTACCAGAGTAACCTGAGCAGTAAACTCCATTCTACTCCAGCCCTCCATTACTGACACTTCTGTTTAATGAACAAAACACACACTGAGATCTGTGTAGTTCACCAAAATGAACACGTTATGATTATTAAATGTCGATCTGTTGTTTATACTGGGAAATACTGATTAAATATTGACACCACAAGATTTACCCAAATCTGATCATAATGATGATATTTTGAATCTAGAGATTCCTGCGAAAATGCATTTTTAAGTGACATTAAGACTATTTTATATAAAGTGACTTACAAAGAAGGAAAAGGTTTTGTTTTTTGTAATAAGAAATCCGCCAATGTGGTAAATTTACCTTAAAATATTTTATATTTTTCAGTTCTGCTTTTCAAACAGAATAGTTAGTAGGGTTTGCAATTTCTCATGTTATTAAACCCGTACGTGAGTCTTTCTTCAGTGGAACACAAGTAGAAGATATTTTGAGAAATGTCTCAGCTGTTTTGTGTTCCTACAACGGAAGTCAATGGAGTTCAGTGTTGTTTGATTATCAACATTCTTCATCAAGTATCTTCTTTTGTGTTCGACATGACATGAGGATGAATAAGTTTTCCGCTGAACTACAGAACACAGATGACATGAAGCAGCTGTGCGTGTACTTTTGCTGTTTCTAATAAAATAACAGAATCAATGTTTACTTCCTCACTCAAACCCTTTTTACGAGCCCCTGATGGAGTTCAGCAGTGTGCTGGACAAAAGCTCCAGACTTTCCCCGTCAAACACACACATACACACACTCACACTCACAATGAGACTCAATCTGGTGCGTCAATGAACCGCATGCTACAGCGACTCCATCACGAGCAGCTCTCATGGCGCTTTACAGTGCGATCAAAAAAGCAATTATATTATTCAAAGGGCTTTAACATTTCCACTGTGAGATGGGGAGGGGGGTCAACTTTGGGCTTTTCTAAAAGCGGTTGAGTGAAATCAATGTGATCAATACGTCAGGTTTCCCTGGCATTCATCAGACGGGTTAGAGTCGCTCTTACACACAACTGCTTTATTCTTCCTGACTGACAAATGTAAATCAATGTGTGTGTGTAAAACAGCATCCAGCAGGCCGACCCAAACCGCACCGCTCATATCTGAACACATGACGAATGACATCGATCAGATCCAGTCTGTATTGAGTATCAGATTCCAGAGATTCAAGGACCTGCGTGTGTCATCACATCACTTCTGTTGGAATTGTTTTTGCCTCAATTCAATCCGAAACGTGTAAATCACTCAACCAAAAATAAAATCACATCACTTTTGTTTCTTAGATGTAGTAACTGAGCTCACATCATCACAGAAATGTGTAGAACGTGAGCCATGAATTTATCAAAACAAACAATCAATAAAACACTACAACCACAGAAATGATTCAATCACAAAAACAACAGACATTGTTGTAAATTGTAAATAAAAGAACGAGCAACCAATAATTTCAAAATGGGCAAAATGGTCCAAATTATTAATCTGCTTGAGATTTCCTTTCTGACATTTCTAATATGAATTTGAATTTCCTAAAATTATAAAAAATAATGATGTTTTGATTTAAATAAATCTCACTGCAAATATATAAGATTAAAGGGGCTGTACAATGCAATAGAAGAAACATATATTGTCTGTATGGTTCCATAAGGAACCTTTGACGGATCTTTATATTTTTAGACATAAAAAGGTCAGATTAAAAAAAGTCTTCTTTTAGCTTTTCTACAAAAGGTTCTCCGGAGAACCAAAACGGGTTCCTCTTTGAAGATGCTTCGAAGTATCCTTTATTTTTATGTGTAACCTTGACTTACAATTTTTCTTCTTCTCACGGCTGTACAGAAGTCATCCGATGAATATGAGAAAAGGTGAGAGATACTGAGGAACAGCAGGCGGGCGAGGGGGGGAGGTCGACATCAGATCAATATTTCACCGCAAAACACGATCAGTAACGCTGTTTTCACTTGTTCTGTGAAACCCTCGTAACAGATGAGACGGAATCGCTCTTTCTTTAATTTGAGATGTGTTTTCTACTGTCACGCCTCACGCCAGCGCTCACACGGCGCTGAAAAGCTTCTAGCCAACCATTGACTGCAATCTCATCACAATATCAACCATTTTCTAAGCACACGCTCTTAGTGTGTGTGTGTGTGTGTGTTAAAGTGAAAAGATGTGCTAAATGCATTATGCTATAGTCTTACACTTAGCTGTGTCATTCTGTGCATGTGCAGATATCCTTAATGTGGAGGCTGTACACATCATGGAGAAATGTAAGAGAGAGAGAGAGGGAACAAAGAGAGAAATGGTCTCTGTATCATCTTGCACTGGTGGTTGATGTCAGCTCGGGTTTGTTTGCTGTGGCAGAATGAAATACAGCATCCCAAGAAAGTAAGGGAATGTTTTAGGTCCAATACAAGAAAAACTCTTTCATCCTATGTGCTTAACTGTACCTGCCATCTTATATCTTATATCTTATAATATGCTGTTTCATCTTTTAAACAATTTGACATGAAAAAATTGTCAAATTATTTCAAATTCAAAACGATTTCGTTGTGTTAACTGACATATTACAGGAGAAAAAGAGTCATACATGTCACAAATGTTTGAGAAGAGACGTCAACAATGTGTCAAACTGAGCTCAGATTTGTCTCATCTGCAATCAAAAGTCAATATTAATGAAAGATCTCAAATCAACTACAACGTTTCTAAACACATTTACTCAAATCCAGATTATTTCACCTTTACGATCGTCATTTCACGAGTTCACCTACACAGATCACAGTGATATTGATAGGGATGATGATAAAGCTTGGTTATGCGTATTTGGCGTGTTGTCCGGGAAGCAGGCTCCGAGCTCGCCAGATCTATCCGAGCCCGAAACACTTTACCTTAGTACGGGTGAGTGCGCCGAGCTCGGAACCGGACTGAGCCCAGAGCACACCCCCCGGGTTCCTGCGGGATAGTGAGCTTGGAAGAGGAGCCGGGGTGGAGGAGGGATGCTTAATCTTAGGAGAACGAGCAGGTAAGATGGTTTCCCTATTTATTAGCTAGCTCGCTAGGGCTGATTGTGTATACGTTGTGATTGCTGATTATACACCAGCCGGCTGGTTATATGCTCCGGCTCCTCCCGAACTTTGTTAATTAAACATCATTTCACGAGTTCACCTACACAGATCACAGTGATATTGATAGGGATGATGATAAAGCTTGGTTATGCGTATTTGGCGTGTTGTCCGGGAAGCAGGCTCCGAGCTCGCCAGATCTATCCGAGCCCGAAACACTTTACCTTAGTACGGGTGAGTGCGCCGAGCTCGGAACCGGACTGAGCCCAGAGCACACCCCCATAAAGCGAGAAAGTGGGACAGCCGCCGGAGTACGCATACCCCCCAACGTGATACTGAGCGCTGCGGAGGCGTGGCTTGCGTTCGGGTAGAGACGAGATGATGAGGGCTCCTTAGGAGATGTGGTTCGTTATGAGACAAGAAAGGGGTAGGGGTTCCTCCGAGTATGGTTGAGACTGAGAAGATGAAAGGTGCTTGCTGCAGAGATGAGAAGTTTGAATCCATGAGTGGCTGGTAGTAGTGCGTAGAGAGAGTTCCTAATATGGAAGTTTAGGGAACCATCCAAAATGAAAAAATGGCTTCTTGGGTGTCCCTGTTGTTGAGACTGATATTGGAAAGAGGTGACTGGAGGAGGGAGCCGGCTGTAGTGGAGCGCCTGATGGAGGCTCCTGTTGGGGTGATCATGCTGTGATGCTTGCTTCCGTGGAAAATCGTAGGTGGCAGGAGGTGGGGCGGAAGCGCTGGCCTCTGCGGAGGCGATCGCTGCGGCGACGCTGGCTTCGCCGCCTTGAATGAAGCACTGGCCTCTGTGGAGGTGATCGCTGCGGCGACGCTGGCTTCTGCGCATTAGATGGAAGCACTGGCCTTTGCGGAGGCGATCGCTCCTGCGACGCTGGCTTCTGCGCATTGGATGGAAGCACTGGCCTCTGCGGAGGCGATCGCTGCTGCGACGCGGGCTTCTGTGCATTAGATGGAAGCGCTGGTCTCTGCGGAGGCGATCGCTGCGGCGACGCTGGCTTCTGCACATTACATTGAAGCACTGGCCTCTGCGGAGGCGGTCACTGCGGTGATGCTGGCTTCTGCGCCTTAGATGGAAGCATTGGCCTCTGCGGAGGTGATCGCTGCTGCGATGCTGGCTTCGGCGCTTGTTATAGACGCATGGGCGTCTGCTGATGATTCTTAGTTGCAGCACTTGATTCCATGCCTGAAGTGGTAAAGCTGGCCTTGGCTGATGCTGTTGCTGTGGCAACGCTGGCTTCTTTGCTTGGAATGGAAGAGCTGGTCTCTGCCAGGGTAGTCGCTGCGTCGACGCTGGCTTCGCTGCCTTAAATGAAGCACTGGCCTCTGTGGAGGCGATCGCTGCGGCGACGCTGGCTTCTGCACATTAGATGGAAGCTTGGGCCTTTGCGGAGGCGATCCCTGCTGCAACGCTGGCTTTGGTGCTTGTGATAGACGCATGGGTCTTTGCGGAGGCGGTCGCTGCGGTGATGCTGGCTTCTGCGCCTTAGATGGAAGCACGGGCGTCTGCGGAGCCGATCACTGCTGCAACGCCCGCTTTGGTGCTTGTGAAGGAAGCATAGGCTGTTGTGAATGAACTTTAGTTGAGGCACTTGATTCCATGCCTGAAGTGGTAAAACTGGCCTTGGCTGAGGCTGTTGCTGTGGCAACGCTGGCTTCTTTGCTTGAAATGGAAGAGCTGGTCGCTGCCAGGGTAGTTGCTGCAGCGACGGTTGCTTTTGTGCATTAGATGGAAGCCTTTCCATGCTTGGGATGGAAGTACCGACCTCTGCAGAGGCAGTCGCTGTGGCTATGCTAGTTTTCCAAGCTTGGGATGGAAGTGCGGGCCTCTGCCGAGGCAGTCGCTGCTGTGATGTTAGCTTCGGCTATCGACTCTGCTGCTGCAGAGCCCGAGACATGGGCACTGGCCCTTGAGGTCGCTGCGGCGTTGAGATCTCCTGTTAGGGAGATTAAAGCTGAAATGGAGGAGGTTCGCGCTCATGCGGGTGAAGGATGGATTCTCTAAATGATTCGGGAGATGAGGGTTCGATGGGCTTCTCTGATGATAGAGCGATCTGACCTGATGTAGCTCTTGAAAGCTTCCGATGTCCAGCTCCCTAGTGCTTGAATTTGAGACTGTGAGAGGCCTTTTTGGGCTGCTGTGGTTGCTGCGCCTATGCGGAAGGAGTGGCCGGAAAAGTGGTCTGCAGGGATACCGGATAGGAGCAAGACAGCTTTGAGGTGCTTTTGGAACCAAAAGCGTGTAGCTGGGCGGTTAGACTCGTCGACGAATAGAGGATCCGATGTGGTTTTGGTCTGGGATTTCCTGAAGTGGAGGTAGGCTAGGAGGGTCTGATAAGGTTGAATTGGTGAGTGGAGATTGGAAATGTAGATGAAATGTCCTCTCCTGGTTTGGTCCGTCTTGCTCTGTTTAATGGAGAATGACATAGTCTCGGGATCGACTACTGACAGGACGGATACCGTTGGATGGGTTAGGGGGTTGAAAATGGATGTTGTGGAAATTTCTGAACATCTTAGAAATCCGAAGAATGCTAGTATAAACATGGTGTCGAGTGTGCGATCGACGTGTTTGGAGTGGTATCCTTTACGGAGGGTGGAGATGCATCTGGTCAATATATCCAGGGTTATGGGTTGCCTTGCATCCTGGCCAGCAGGCTGGGTACGTTGAATGCCCTTGATAAGCATAGATGTTTGGGGGCTGGCCATGGCTGCAGATGGCGAATTGAAAACGAGTTTGTGGAAGAACTGGACTCCACTCATGTAGCCTTTAATTGAGCTGGCCTGGAGGTTTTTGAAGAGTTTAGGAAGGAGATGAAGGAGGTGATGGTGAGGACAGAAAAATCGGGAAAGGGAATGTTGAATGCCAGGTGAAAAGACTTGAAGCTTTTCCATGCTGTGAGATAAGATTGGAGGGTCCTGAGGGAGACAGCTTGGATGATGGAGTTTAGAGAGGCATCGATGAGGGTTTTTAGGGGGTGGTTAACTGGAATATCAGCTCCGAATAGGGAGGTACCGGTGTTGGCAAAGGGTCTGCTTCGGGTGCCAGCAGCCTGAACTTCTGGAAGGCAAAACGAGAAAGGGCGTCAGCAATCTGACTTTTGATCCGGGAATGTGTTTGGCAGTTAGAATGAATTGGTCGCAGGCTGAAATCCAGATGAGGCGTCTGAGGAACGGCATTATGGCGGGGGAGTGGGAGCGGCCTTTGTTAATACAATGAACGGTTGCCTCGTTGTCACAGTGCACGATTATGCTGGAAGCTGACCACTCTTTCCCCCATAGGAATGCTGCGACGACCAGTGGATATAGCTCAAAAAGAGCTGAAGATGCTGAAGCATGAGGAATCTCTAGCTTGATCTGCTCTGTGGGAGAGAGAAAAGGGGAGGGGATTGCAGCCGCCTGAGCGGCTAGCGGAGCCATGCTCGCGCTAGCGGCGGCTTCTAAGGGGGCGGTGAAATGGCTGAGGACCGGCACCTGCATCGCTAGCTGAGGCAGCCTCGCGCTAGTGGTCGATGGAGGTGCCGTGGGCCGAGAGCCAGGGGCAGGGAATGGGTGGGAAAGCACTGGGGCTCCGAGTGCTGGCGAGCCGACGTTTCTTGGGCGGCCTGCGGTGTTTACTGCTGGCGGGGTGTTGGCTGGAGGTTGGAGCTGGCCTACTGCGAGAGGGACGAGTTGCTGGAAGCCTTCGACCGGACCTGCTGTGCCGGCTTGCCAGCGGACGGCCACGACGAGCCGCATTGGTGGATTGCCCGGGCTGGGAATAGGGGGAACCACGAGCCGTGCCCGGCTTGTCGGTGGTCATTTGCGGGGCTGACTACGGTGGGGCCGTGTAGGCCAGGGACGAAGCGTAGAGGCCGTAAAGCTCCGCCTTGGTCATCCGCCTGTTGAACTCGACGTCCGCATTGGATAGAGCCAATCGTAGGCCCTGGACAGTCCATTTATGGATGGCGGGGATCGTGTTGTGAGTAGAGGTGTACGAAGAAGCCGGTGAATGCGGCGGCCGTCTCTCTGGGGCAGGTGATGAAGTGTCATCTCTGGCTTTAGCCTTGCGACGTGCGGAACGTCAGAGCTGGCGGCCACGTGATGAAGCCGGGGAATCTACTATTGAATCCGACCCCGAAATGGAACGATGGGACGCGCTCGTCGGCGCTGAAGGATTGCAGTTTGCTGGTGCGTCGTCAATGACGTGGGTCTCGGACATAGCGTCGAACTTAAGTTGATGCTTAATCTTAGGAGGATAGTGATGAAGTCGCTGAAATTGATACCTCTGCTTGCAGATGGAGTTAATCCGGAGTGTGCGAGATGCTTAGCTGTGGAGGGTTAGCATTTTACGGACACCCCAATAAATTTGCTGTTTTAACTTCAAATTGCTGTGCACACTGTATGGGTTGAACACAATTAATTATTTCGGAGTCAACATAGCAGCTGGGGTTTGATTCCAAGATGCGGTTGTGTTCATAAGAGAGACAAGGGAGATCTTGCGGTGAAGCAACTAGTAAATACGCTTAGGCGTGCTCTTGTTTGTCTAACTTAAGGTAACAGCGGCAAGCATTGACCTTGTTTGAGCATGTACGATTTAAAACGTGATAACTGTATGGACGCATAAACATGAACACAAACGCATTTTAGCTGTTCAACCAAAGTGACTGCTGGTGTACAGTTTACGAGGTTTAGTTCACTCATTACAAAGCCTTGTTGTCTGCCCAACAAATACAGAAAAGAAGTCATTAAGAACCTATTTATATTGCATTTGGCAGTATTGCTTTAAAATAAAGCTCTATACGACCACTGAGAGAGTATGATGCGGAACTAAAGTGCATAGCTAGTCCGATATTACGTGGTGACGTCACTGATGTCCAATTGGCACTTGACGTGATCTGGCGACATTTAGCTACTTTTCGGGCGGGCTTAGCTACTATCAAATGAAAGGAATTGGCAACACTGGTTCACTGGACAGCACGGGCACAGAGTTTATACATAAAAAATTGTCTCTGTAAAATCAACAACCAAGTGAGTGCGCTCGTGCCGGCCAGCGATATACCATTCTTGAGCGCAGCAGAGGCGACGACATGACGGTGGATAAAACTAAATGTACTTTCGAGTAAAAAGATTGTACTCACCCAGCTTCTTGCGGTTCAAACCCAAGTAAACTTAGTTTATAAATACATTGTGATTTATCGGAAATGAGTCGTGGAATTCGGGGTTGATCCGAGTGACTGCATGGAACAACAGAATTAATTATTTCCCCCAAGATGATTGTTTCTCTTGGCAGAAAATTTGTACACCCGTTGAAACGGCATCGTATTAGCATTGGCGTATCGTATTGATCGGTTCGAAATGCGGCGACCTTGCGAGCCTTAATAGCAAATGCTTAGTGGTAGCCAACAGCCTGCGTCTGAAACCCTGCCGTCCCTTAAGCAGTGAGCTCTCGCTAGCAGCGCTGGCGTTTACAACGAGCCGGCGTTTAGCATCGAGCTGGCGTTGAGTAGCGAGCTAGCGTGCCGGCAGCACTTGCATAAGGGAACGAAAGAGGTGACGAGCGCTACTTATTCCAGCGGGAATACGGAATCACATCCCGAAGCTGCGGGGAAGACGTATTGGAGATGTTGCTTTGCTGATCGGGCCTGTCGCGTGGCTGGTCAGCGTTTAAAGATCCGTAAGGTCCCTTGAATACATGACGTCCTTCCAGTGTTGATGAACCCATTAGGAGTTTGGTTTTCATTTGTAAATAGTTGTCGAAAGCGGAAAGAAATGTATAATGTTAACAAGCTGCTGTTTTGCATGTGCGTCGATGGGCACTGTAGTTGCGAGACGTTCGAGACATGATTATTAGACTTCTCGTAGAGACTCCTCGGACATGGCTTCGAACGAAGCGTATCGATGCTTAATCTTAGGAGAACGAGCAGGTAAGATGGTTTCCCTATTTATTAGCTAGCTCGCTAGGGCTGATTGTGTATACGTTGTGATTGCTGATTATACACCAGCCGGCTGGTTATATGCTCCGGCTCCTCCCGAACTTTGTTAATTAAACATCATTTATTTACACAGACTCTAACTAAACTATGAAAGAGCAACATCTGAGAAAATCTCAGAGCTAGAACATTAAAATGCCAGAATGTCTTGTTACATTATATTAGAAAACAAGATAAATACAAGTCAAGTGTTTGTGTTGTCAAGAGAATTTTTAGAAGAGATGATTGTAATTTTTTTTACAATAAATATGATCCACTTTTGTCATTTTGAAGACGTTATCTGTGTTTACATCATTCAAGAAAATGAAATGCTTTTCTCTAAATAATATGCTTCTGCTACTTGTCTTATAACGATAAAAACCCTTTGAAATTATTTTAGACGACCAAGGCCACAATTTCACTTCACCTCTACAATAACAAATAAAGTAACACAAAAACAAAAGGTCAATGTGAGCATGTGAGCTGTGTGGAGAGGTGAGAGTTCATCTGGATCTGACATGATGACATTAGGGGTTCAAAGGTTTGTTTCCAGACAGAAACATCAGCACACTGATAGAGCCAATCAGAACACAGACAAACTGAGTGTTGAAACAATGGGGATGAGGTAACCTTCCCACAACATCCAATCAGCTTCGCAAACAAACACGTAGTGCTTACAGATGCAGAAAAGTGAGGGATAAACAAGACGTAGCGATCGCTTGATGCACTTAAACGCTTTTGTTTGATGCTGAATGTTCTGTTGTTGGCGATCTGCATGACCCTCGCTTGCCTACATCATCATTGAAAACCTGTTGACATCATGCGTTCAAGAAATAATTAATTCAAACACACAACAACTTTTAGTATTTACTCACTGGGCGTTGTGGACGTGACATTTTGTGTTATGGACGTGAAATAAAAATGTTCCGAGATTTAATTTGTTTCGATTATATTGAACCATCTGTTTGTATTTTACAGAACCCTTGCTAATAGTCTACACACCAAAAAAAATGTCAGTCTATGAAAAATATATATATAAAAAAGGAAATAAACCTGCGTTATGGATGTGACAAAAAAAGGACGTGGTTTTGGGAGACGATAAACTTTGTAGGATTTCTGTAAAATAAAAAGCACAATCATGAAGCAATAATACCCAATGAATGGAGAAGTGATGCCTCTTTAAAGAACATCAAATAGTTTCTTTATATTCATTTTCATGTGTCCATTTATAAGGAATATGTAGAGTTATGGATGTGACAATCCAGAAAATGACTCTTACCTGAAAAATCATGAACTAAAAATAAAACAAATGCTTTACAAATTTAAAGAGAGATCTCACATGGGTATTTGAGGCACCAAATGTTGTAATCTGTGCTGTTACCAGAGTAAAAATTAATTAGTGGTAAGGTTGACATTTTCACAGAATTACCCCACTTTTAAATGATTACAAACATATTGTGTTCGTGTTTTGGAGGGATGTGTATTACAATATCCTCATTTTTTTCTGCCCTGTTGTTGACGATATAAAGAACACACACCAAAACAAGCAAAATCACAGATGAGATCTCATTAATATGTCCATAGATTTAATGGAAACGTTTGTTTAAGTCTCATGTGTTTCTCAGATGTTTCTTCTGAGAAAAAGAGTCAGAAACGTCAGAGATGTCACAGACGACATATGAACTCAAATCGACTCAGATCCAGATGATTTGACCACTGCAAACTGCATTCATTCACACCTCCAGAGTCTACTTTGGGCATGAAAGTGCATACAAGGTTGTGCACAGCGATGCCATGGAAGAACCTTTTATGGTTCCACAAAGAAGCATTCAGTCAAAGGTTCTTTAAAGAACCATCTCTTTCTTACTTTTTAATAATCCGAAGAACCTTTTTTTTGCCCCAAAAATAACCTTTGTGACAGAAAGGTTCTTCATGTGTTTAAGGTTCTCTATGTAACCAAAAGGTTCTTCTACGGCACCTTTTAAAGCACCATTTTTTAATGTGACATTTGTGTCTGCTTTAATTTCTCGTGAACAATT
This sequence comes from Triplophysa bombifrons, assembly GCA_029783895.1. Classification (NCBI taxonomy): domain Eukaryota; kingdom Metazoa; phylum Chordata; class Actinopteri; order Cypriniformes; family Nemacheilidae; genus Triplophysa; species Triplophysa bombifrons. The sequence goes on from CM056466.1 coordinate 783,482, forward strand.
TCAGGAGAATCATCTAACCTCATTCTTAAATGAAGTCAACTGTAAATAAAAACTGTGATGTGTTACGTCAGATGTTATCTCCTCTCGTCCTCTGGAAGGCAAACATGAACCTCTCTCTCTTTCCTCATAGCTGAAGTTTAAACTTGCCAATTCCTCTTAGCAAACAGAGTCCTGTCACAACCGCTCTCACACTGAACTTATCAACTTCACAAATATCACCGGACGCACACAAAGCTCTCCATTTGCAAGCGGTTTATTATTCATAAAGAAAACATCAATAGCTTGTAAAGGCGATGTACTGTGTGTTTATTTAGGCAAAAGATGCTTTGGATAAAAACTGACTAAATCAAACATGATGATTTTGATGAACATTGGTGTTGCTGCTATCATTCACTGTAGATGATGAAAGTAAATAAATTTACAGAAGTTGTTCGGGTTGTGTTACATCATGTCACCATTTGTCTAAAGAGTAAATCCACCCGACGCCGTGTGCTCTCACACGAGTTAAACTTTAACATGCGCAACACACAAGTTTAATTATATTGATTTACTTCAGATATCAGAAACATAAATCCATCTGATAAACAAAAATCCTCCCCTCTCGTCAGATAAAAACATGTTTTTTGGTGGGTTTACTGATGCTGACAGCAGTTTCGTGATGCCGGGAGAGCAGAGACTTTGCCCTTTGCTCGAGATGAAGTGTGCTGACAGCAAACCCCCAAATCACAAGACATTCAGAGCCAACACAGATAACCCAATCACCACAGAAAAACAACACTTTACTACTGCGGTCCGGTCCAGATATGAAGCCAAACACACAAATCTACACAATATCCACTTAGTCTCAGATGTTTCTCTTGAGATTACACATAAAAAGAGATGTGAAACACACAAAGAGTCCGGAGGTGCATGAACGTAGACCGTAGAGATGAAATCATTTGGATTTGAGTCAATGTGATGAGAAATGTTTAGATCTTCAATAAAATTGACTTTTGATTGCAGACGAGACAAATCTGAGCTCAGTTGGACACATTGTGGTGAGATCTCAAACTCTACAGACATTTTTCAGATTTCTATGCGTTAAATGCTGTGAAATCCAATGACTATACGAATATATTTAGCTAACTAACTAATATTGATCTGAACAGCCTAATAAACTCCGAAATGCGTAATTTTATCAATAATAACAAAGTGTATTTTGGTATAATTGAATGTTGTCATGTAGATTCAGAACAGCGCCCGTTTTCTCCCGCTTGTCTCCTCAATCATATTTCTGAGATTCTTTCCGTCTCTACTGGTGTGTTATTGGGTTAAGAGAATCTCATCACTAAAAGGTTCCTCAGAGCCATTAGAATGATCAAGCTCTGTCCTCTCCGGCGAGTCAAGGTCACCGGCCGCCTCTCTTTCCCCACACGGCTACGAGAGATTCCCTGAAATTCACCTGAAAACATCTGCGTTTGGTTGTGCAAGGGTTTTAATTATCCTCTGAAACAACCCGGCTCAGAATAGATCAGCAGGAGTCAGTCGGGTGCTGGGAACGTTCCTCCAGCGTCAGCTTTACTGGAACAAGTTGGGATCGGGTTCCAGATCAATGCGCATCGGGTGCACACGTTTATGTTATTGTTGCCAGCATTAATGCCCTTTTAATCTTTAAGAGATTACCCGCATCGATCCGCCGCCGTTCGGCAACACGTATTTGTTTGAGAAAGTGACATAACACGCATAACACATCGCTGGACGACAGAACGGAAATACTCATCAGCTGTGAGGTGCTGTTTTAACCGCACCACCAATGTGATGTCATATTCTTTGTTTTTCTTCCTTTCAAAAACTAAATGTCTTTATAGCACATCGTTTTGACAGACGAAGAACAAGATCGGCAGGTTTTGTCTCATTGAAACTAAAAGGTGACATAACAAATACTGAGATGCTTTTTATTCCTGTGGAAAGTGTCTATTTTCTCCTCTGTAATGGTAATGCAGAAGCATCACTTGTGATGTTTGGACATTTATAGTTCATATTTTTGCTTGGGGGTCCTGCACTTATTTAAACCGAAACCGCGGCCTTGCCAGCCCGGATCTAGAAAGAGCGGACCTGTCAGCATGGTTCAGAGGTATATTTATTTATCTTATTTAGGGTCTGGACACATGAGTCCCCTGCACCGGCCTGTTTTTCAATCAGTCCCTCACTCGTATTACAGCTCTTGTCCCTTTTGATCATTTCCTTAATAAAGTTGTTTGTCCACACCGGACAGCAGTGATTGCTCGTGTGCTGTGACTCCAATGAGCTCCAGTCAAACGTCACCTTTCATTTGACTAAATTAATAGCACAAAGACAAGCTTGTTTTCGTCTGGAATATCAGGTGCCACGCTTTTTAAACACGGCCATCATTTCAGATGTCAATTACTAATATTATATTATATTATATTATTGAATACTGAGTTCTACGGATGAAAATAAATTACATAGGTTTGACATGACATGAGGCTGAATAAATGAAAAAGGAATTTGATTGACTGACAAAGGAATTTTCATTTTTGGATGCACTGTCCCTTTAAGAGCAGTTTCCGTGATTACCAGAGCATCTTGTTTAAGAAAGAAAATCTGATCTATAAGAGTCAACATAGTGACATTACATTGAAATAAATCACATATTCCAGTGACCTACAAACAATGCAGAAATATTTCTTCTCCGGCACCATATTTCTTTGTTGCTCTTCGACTGAACATAAAATGGAACTCTATTAATGGTTACACAATGTTCCCTAGTCTTCTTAATGGCCACATTATCTTTGCTGAATTTACAGTATACGGTCAGTCGGCTTTCATACATTGACATGCATGAATTGCTTTATATTACACATTCTATGATTCTTATAAGATTCGGCAGTAAATGACGTCAATACAGTGATGACAAAATTCTTCCGTCTGGCTCATTCACCACGGTATGATGTCATAATGTGCAGTTGCTTTATCTTTTATTGTCGGGTTTCTCTCTTTGAAAGGCTCGAACAAAAGCCAGGTGCTGGGCCGCACATCTCTGCCTGTTTAACCCAAGACAAGGTGACGTTTTGTGCGTCGAGCTGAGGGTCACGCAGAGATTTCTATCAATAATTCATGGAGTCGCTGCGGCCTCTGTTCTTCTTTTCAATTCCCCTGCAGATCACATAATACCCCCCCAACCCAAAGCCATCTGTGAGACTGGAACCCTGCAGGGACACAGCATTAAAGCTCCTAAAGCAACATCTCCAAACGTCCACTGAGCTTCTGCACAGATGCTGCTAAAAATACTCCAAATATCTGTGTCATATCCACATGAATTTCTTTACGAAGTAAACATGTCTATCATCTTAAAGCACTGTTGTTTGCTCTACAGAACATTTTATGAACTGAATGTATTGAGCATATGCTGGTAGATCATCAATGACATTCACAAAACAATGTTTTGGTATGTGACGAGCAAAATAATTTACACTTTGCAGAATCCACAACATAAAATCGACTTTTCTGCAACACTATTGCATTTCACTTTTTCTAAATGCAAATCTTCTTTATGCAAATTTGAAATGTTTATGAATACAGTTTGGATGGTTTTGTAAAGAAGGATAATATCCAATAATATTTACACACATACATGCAATAAATAGCCTATAAATAAACCAGCTGATGCGTTAATGCATAGATTTCATGCTACGCGTTTTATTTAGCAGACGCGCACGAGACATCAGTGCTGTCCATTATTTCAGTGAATAATTGTGCATCAACCTACAAATTAAAAATCGATGCGCACCAAGCTTTTATTTTAATGCACTGATAGGATCCTATTCAACAACGCGACACGGTTTCTGACACCTACAAACACTCGACGCATCGACAGCAGATCCAAAACGAGCCCATACGTTACGCGAATGGAGGTAAATTCAGACCCTGCGTTTTCTTCAGCTGAACAAAGGAAAAAACGAGCCTGCGCTAACCATCGCTAGAGGGGGCAACAAGCGTGTTGTAGAGGGGCAGGAGGGCAGTTTGATGGGGAACAACAGTAATTACCGACACATCCCTATTCAGCGCCTTTCTTTAACACACACACAATAAAACTCCCCTTCCATTGCATTCCACACGACCTGTCAGCTTCATTTTTTTTAAAGCAAAGCCTAACACCGTGTGTGATGGTAAACAATTGCTGCACACTGCGGACCAAGCAGTATATATACAGTATATATTTTATACATTAAAAAATATTAAAAAGTAGCAAATATCAACACTACAATCATGATGCTCAGCTCTGGGTGTTTACAAAATAAAATGAAAGCGAGTTTGTTTGCATTCACGAAACACTACATGGCGCACAATAAATATTGAGTAATACAAGCTTGAATCAAACACAAAAGCCCACTTTTGAAACACTGCATGTTCATTGTGGTTTACGCAATTAAAATGCATGTTAAAATGTTGTTGTTGTTGTTGTTGTAAAAGGCCATGTATCGATCATCATTATAAATCAATATGAATCAATACGTGCGAAATAAAGATTCACATTAAACATCAAAGCACGTTGAGTCGGGGAATTGTTTAAAAAGAAAGCAGATACCTTGTCTTACCTGCAAGCCGAAGGGCCGACATCCTCTGGAACTCGGGCTCCTGTAACCATTTCCACATCCTCCGAAACGTCTCCCGTCCCGACTTGAGTTTACTCCAGGGTTTGGGGTTGCGCAGCAGGTCCGACAAGGTTCCCTGCGAACGGCACAGGACCCGCTGCGCGAAGATGGCCTGCGGGATACTGTAGCGCTTCAGCTCGGCCGTGATGCGCTGAGCCACTTCTTTGGTGTTGATCTCCTCGAGCTGTCCCGAGCCGGCGCCCGGAGTCAGCGACGAGGAGGAGGAGGAGGGCGGCCTGTCCCGGCCGGAAGCCAACACGGGCCCGTGGGATTGAGGGTGGTTCGGATGCCCGCTGTGGTGCATTCCGTTCAAATGGGGCATCATGCCCCCCGCGGGGCCACCGAGGCCTCTGGAGAGGTGCTGGTCCCCTCTGGCCAACATGGCAGTGTGGGCGTCAAAGTTGGAGCTCAGCATCTTGTCGTGCCCGTGCGCTCCGTAGTTGTGGAGCGTCTGCTGGGCGTTGTGGATGGAGCCCAAGCCGTTGCCGAGCGGACTGCTGGCCAGCGGGGACAAGCTCTGACCCATCCCGCTCATGTCTTTGTGGTAGGGGCTGTAGAGGTTGTTCATGGCCGGTAGAGCTCTCTCGTCCCGCATGAGAGTGAAACTCCCGCTCACGTTCCCAGAGAGACGCTGATGATGGTGGTGATGGTGGTGGTGGTGATGCGGATGGTGAAATTTGTCGGACACCGTGGAGATGGGTGGTAACGACTGGAGCGGGGTCAGCGTGGTGTATGTACCGCTCATCCCGGGTGGGGACGTGTCGCACGGCATGCTCATGGCGTGATGGAGCGGCAGAGACAACTCCGGACGGTACTCTCCTCCGGCGCCGTCCAGAATCGATGCCATACTGGACACCATGGCGGACCGCGACGATGCCACGCTCAGGTCCTGGTGTATCCGCAAAGAAGCCCCCGGCGCGTTACGATTGTGATGCGAGCCGTGGCTGCTCATCAAGTCCTGCTCGTGGCTTAATCCGCCGTGTAGGGTGCCAATGTCCATTGTCATCTCTTGGTTCATGGCGTACGCATCCAAATCCTTGGCCAGGCATCGATAGGCGTCATATGCGGTCTTCATTCAGTCCATTGATTTATTTCCAGCTTTGTGCAAGGGATGGGTTCTCCTCTCCTCTCCGTTCGTTCGCTTCTCTAAGGCCTCTCGGTTTTTTACCCCAAATAAATAAAAGAAAAAAAGAAAACACCGATCTCTATCAGACGGGCCAGTGCTGATTCCTCCTCCCCATGTCCGAGCCCTCTACTCCTCCTGCGTCTTCTGTTTGGCCAGCTGGAGGTGCTCGGGGTGGGCTTGCTCCGCTCGCACCCGACCCTGCTGAAAGGGGAGGAGATTGCGCCTTGATCGACGTCGCCCTCGCCCAATGCGATGGATGTCTGGCGCCGCGCGTATCCGCCTCCGACCAATCGTCGATGGTTCACCGGGGACGCTTGTGCGATGTCAGGACCGGTTGTGATTTGTGCGCAGGCTTTGCATCTGGAATCTCACGTCAGACGCGCTTGCGCGCGCGTCCCGTTGGCTGTCATTCCAAAGCGCTTCATTGTCCACTTGATCCTCCCTAAAAAACACATCACACGAATATCAACAAACCAACAGCTAAACATGCAGGTGTTTTGTGCGAATCCTAGAATTTAATTATGCATAATTATATTACAATAACGTCTTGTAATCACAAAATACAAAACATATCATCATGTTTTTATATTAATTTTGTAAATTCATTTCATACAAAATATATTTTTTTGTCTCTAAACACACATTTACAGTGTTCGTTTTTTTTGTTCTAAAGAAACTATGGCCATGTGCGATAAGAACAGACGACGAGAGATGTTTAGCATGTGGTCTTAATTGATCAATCCATTTCTTTTGAGCGCTCGGGACAGTGAAAAGACGCAGTTTAAACTGTCTCAAAAGTAGCAGATTTCTCGTATGCCGTTTACTGTAGAGTTGCTATTTTGTTTGGAGCTCGCGCAGATGTTGCTTTTGTTTAAAGAGACTGTAATTAAGGATGAGCGACAGAAGTCTGAAAAGCGTGACCCATTTTTCTTTTGATCAGCTGTCAGAGGAGGAGCAGGAGGTGCTGGGGGCTCTTGTCCTCCACGGGCCCCTTTTCGCCTTTTCAGCTGCCGAAATCACAAATTGGAGGAAAAGTGCGTGTACCTGCCACGCGACTGGGGTAAATTCAGTGACGGATACACAAAAGTTTGATTCCTGCTCTGATGTTCTTTAAGAGCTTTTGTGCTGCTGCTCCTTTCTAAAGCGAAGAATCACAGGCTGGAAAAGACCCTTATTCATGTCAAAGAAAATCGATATCTGAAAGAGAGAGAGAGAGAGAGAGAGAGAGAGAGAGAGAGAGAGAGAGAGAGGGGGAGAGAGAGAAACACACACACACACACACACACACACACACGGACACAACATGGAAGGTTTCATTTTAGATGTATTTCAAAAATATAAACACTCAGTGTTAATTCATTTTTGTAATGGCATCGATACCAAAACTGACCATACACGTGCGTATTAACATGCATGCATGACCAATATTTGAGTTAATCACAAACCAAGACCAAGAAACTTTTTCCTAAGTCTGTATCAAACAATATGTATCAACATCATCACTGTATTTTAAAATAATTTAAATATCCCATTTGCTGTTTTCAAGCGCATCTAACTTCAATACTCGAATTAATTCCAATGCTTTAAATTCCCAAAACAGTCATTTGTCACAAAACATTGAAACTGAAATAAAAGCATTATTAGAGGCCTGCAGGAATAAAAAGCTTGTGTCAGGCCGAAGATTTATAAGTGATTGGATTAATTTACCTTTTGTTCGTCTGAATGGATTAAGCACGTGGACAATGTAAATGAATTACAGTTGAGTGTATTATAATTCACCCTATTTCTTTTAAGCTAAAGGCGGGACGCCTTTCGATGCCTGTTCGATTGGGACAGTTTTTTTCGCCTTGTCTTCGCTCGTTTCTGTCCCCTCTCAGGCCATCTGCTGTGTAAGTGCAGCTCTATTGATCAGAATCAATGCGCCTCGGACCCCATGATGGTGTGTGCCGTTAGTGGCCATCAGTTTGCGCTCTGCGCTGCATCTGTTCCGGGCGACCCGGATGCTTTGCCTTCGCCTTCAGTCATCCTACTGCTTTTGGTAAGTCTGTGTTTTTACTCTGGGAGGTTCAACAGGATCGCGGTGTCAGAAATGCTGTTCGGAGGGGTTTCTTTGTAGGATTGGTACGGGAGTCGTCGTGCGGGTGATGCTTTTATCCAGAGCGCACATGCAAATCACATTCACCGGGTACATGCATGGCCAGAAGATCCTTCAAAATTAGTATCTGAAAAAAAATCTGTATTAAATACGTGTATTATTTTTGCTAGCTTGGCTTCGCTGCACGTGCATATGGCATTATAGTCAAAATTGGAAATAAACTTCCCATGCTCGGTGTGTTAATATTCGCGGTGGCTTGTGCGTGTTTAAAATATAATTCACGTACACCACAACGTTAAAATACGATTAAACTCCTCAGTGTTCAGTTTAATTGTCTGAGGATTTGGAATAATGGCATGTCGACGGCAGCCAAGTTTATATTTTGCTTTGTAAATTGTATCAGAGAAAATATTAATACCTGTTCATATAAAAAATAATTGCGTATTTTTGCATTTATAGTAATACACTGTATGTTTCAAGTGTATGAATGATTGTTTTATTCTTGTCAATATTTATTATAATGAGTCATTTATTCACTCTGCTGTTACCTTGTTAGTGAAATGCATGAGTAAAGGAGAAACAGCATCTTACGACCTCTGTGTTTGAGGAAACTAAATAACGAAAATAAAATAACTTTTAACTCAAAGTCTCAACAATAAGATATGTGATGAACATATCTTGTCAAACATGCTTTCAGAAATCACGTCATTGATTTGACAGAGACACACACACACGCAGACATACACACATACTGAAGGCTGTTGGTTTGGATCTTTTGTTTGGATTGTTTCATGCATTAAATTCTTTAACAGGTGCCCAAAGACTCATTTCGTTTTAATTGAGTTCAACTATTGTAAAGTTACACAGGCGTGTCGGTCCTTCTGTATGAATAATATCACTTTATTAATAGAATAACAAAAGTAATACACATTTTTTACCAATTTGTTTTTATAAATTGTATAAATAACCATTTTGATTAACAAAAAGTTAACACTTTCTTCAATGCTTTTACAAAGGTTTGGTGTTAAAAAGTATTTGTTTTTTAAGCTTTTGTTTTTCATTTTAATGATTTTAATGGACGAAAATGATATTTCTTGGACGAATGTAAAAGAGATTTTATGTTTCTCATTTTAAGATCAACATGAGCAATCAGACCAACATTTTCATTTTCATGTTTTTCAATAATTTCTGATCATGTATTTTATTTTGCCGTTTTAAATTTTGTAAGCAGGAAAACAGGTTTGTTTTGCAGCTTTTAAAAATTTGAATAAAAATATATTTTCACGATTTACTTAAGTGTACATACTGAGTTTAATCTTTGAGAAAAAGAGAGGGAGAAATTTCAATACTGTATGAACATTATTTAAAGACATAATGCAAAGTTTTAACAGTTGCTGTTTTTGACCGCGATTTTGTTCCTTTTCTACATTTGACGCTTTTAAAAAGAACATCAAGCTCTATAAGATCAGAACTAGGCCCTTAAGCAAAATTATATATATGTATATACTCCTATTATCCTCTATGTAAATCATCCCAAAAGTGAAAATGCCAAATGGTGTTAAACACGATGTTACTTATAAACATGACGAAAAACAAACAAAGGGTGATGGTAAAAAAAGAGTTTTGGTCAAAAATGTTTTGTCAAAAAAACGAAAGAAATAGGATCAGCCCACATGACAAAAATAGGTTATTATGCTTTAACATTTACTTTAGTAAGATTAAAACATTGTAGAATCTAGGAATTTACTATAGTAAATACTACAGTATTTTATGTGAGTTGTATAATTCACAATATTACAAGTTTAACGTGTTGCGTTTTTTCAGGCTACGTATTTATATTAAAATTGATCTTTTTCAATTATAATTTATAAATATTTTTAAATATGGCCATACTTATATTTAGGTTCATTGATGATGATGTTGTTTTTTCTGTAGGACACTGAAGTTAGAGAGCAGTGTATTGATTGTTTTGAGTGAATATTCGGGGTTAATTAATAACTTCTATTGGTTGCATGTGTGAGCAGGTTAACACTGAGCTGTTTAAATCATTTTCACTGTTGAAAAACACTTAAATATTGCTCAAATCTACCAGGTTTGCATGTCTTGTTTATCCAATTCACTAAAATGCTGTTTTGCTTGCTGTGTTTTAGGCGGCACCTGACCTTTAACCCTTGACACGTTCACCTCATTCTGCCCATGAAAGACACACGTGGACGACATCTCAACTCTTTCTTTATGTGAAGTCTATAACAATAGTGAAAAAAATATAAACAGAAAACAGTGTGTGATGTCCTGATGCTTGTAAACATGATGCAATAAACTGAGATATTGCAGATATCACATGTCAAATTATATTGTTTAGTTTCTGAGTTGCATTATTGTTTTTGTTCAATTTTCCTTAAAAATTAAAATACTCACTAAAGTACGTCAAGCAAATATATTTAAGCTTCTGCACCATTGAGTAATGCAGACATTAGTACAGAGAGAATTAACACATTACAATAAAGTTGTAACATGCAAAAATGAACCAATGAGCAATGTCGTTTTTAATATTTAGTTAGCTACCAATACAATTGTTCATTGTGCAGTAATGTTTGCAGATACAACCCACAAAAAATGAAAATTGATTAAAGTTAAAAAGTAAAATAATCAAACAAACGTGAAAGATTATATCATTCAATATTAAATAAAAATGAACAAAAAAAATCTAAATAGTCACTGCAAATAAAATTATTAAATTCTCTAGACAAACATAAACTGACTTTTTACATCACACACACAAGTCTATTATTTTGCATGTTTTTTTGACACTCTGCAGGAGTGCTAAGCACTTCCGCTCCCTCAGCAGGCCTGTGTGTGCGTGTGTGTGTGTGTTGATCATGATGTGAGGATGGTTTAAGTGTCTCTCTGGTTTAAGTGTTTATGCTCAGAAACTGTGACCTGTACAAACAACATGTTTATGCATAAGGGTTTAAAATCTGATGAGATTACACAATCACACTATTAATGATGAGATTCACTTACTGCTTACACTCAAAGCCAAAAAACAATTACTTATCGTGAAGAAATCCTAAGATTCTGTAATGATTACTATTAATATAATAAAATAATTAACAGCTGGTGCAACATCTAAAATAACATTATTAAGTATTAAGAAAATGTAGCAAACCTTAAAGCAAGAGCAGGTGCAGTTTTTTCTTACAGAACTGATTTTCTCTCGATCACTCCTAAAACACACACACAGATTTACAAACACACACAACACCACATTTATGTATATTATAGTGTCTAACAGGATATTCTATATTTTAATCGTGAGTGTATACGTCAGGATTTAAATCCACAACCCTTGCTTTGCAAGCCTGACAAGTTTGCAGTAAGAAATTAAAATGTATTAAATCATTTCCTTCGGATGATCTCAAGGATGCAGGCTATACTCACTTGTATGGTGTGTTGGTGTCTCGGGCCGGTGCGTGAGTTTCTCTCCGCTGCAGTCACAGAGTCTATAGACAGAGTCTGCTGGTCAATATGGAAATCAATGACTCAAAACCATCTCTACACAACAATCTAACCGTGGTTACAAATAACTACACTGTGCAGTGTTAAAGGACACATGTTCACTATAAAGAGCACTTATTATTTTGTTATGACATATTTGAAAATGCATTTTATATTTATTTTAAATGTATATTCATATATAGTCAGGTGGAATCAATTGCACTAAATAATATTTTACCAAATAAAATATTAAAAATAAGCAAGTAATTTATATTATAATCTAAAACTTCCTTAATCTCTCTCTATACATATGTCATCTATATATCTAGATATATTTTCATATATTTATATAATACAGATAATACCATAAATGTCTCTAAATGTAATGTCTTGATAACAATTAAAACACACGTTTTTATATTCTTGTTAGTCAATGTTTTAAAAGACACTACTTAGGGGACTGTCACGTCACTCTGTTTAAACTATGACCTCTCTCTTTAAAGCTCAAAGGTCAAGGGTCAAGCAGACACATGAGGCAAAGAAAACCATTACACAATTGAATTGTTTCTTAATCATAAATGTTTTTTTTTTTGTTTATAAACAGACAAAACTGATTTCACAAAGCATCTCTGTGTGTGTGTGGCCATATATTAATAATACATTGATTTAATGTATACATAAAGTGCATTATGGGAGATGCCATCAGGACATGCAATATAAAAAATGTTTTTCCTCTAATGGTGATCAATGTTCTGTCTTCCTCTGGACATGGATTATCAATAACATATCACATGTGTTGTTGTTTTTAATTGACGTTCCGTGTTTTAAATCATGTTAAGAAGCATTTTTGAAGGAAATTCTCCTGTGAAGTTTGGTGTAATGGCGCCGTATTGAACAGTCATTTAAAAACTGAAGAGAAATGACAATATGATCCTGATTTATGACAACTGTAAACACAACACTGACAACATTTACTGCTTAAGGAACATTTCTGATGACCATTACGCTGCCAATCGCAACATCTGCAGAAAAATCCATCTGTGAAGTGAACGACAGACCGTCACAATGAAATAATGTTTTATATTTGAAACTATATTTTCACATTCTTCAGTGATGTATAATATAAGTGACACAACTTTAATGTCATAAATTAAAGTTTATTCGTCCACAATCTCTTTGATGAACAACCGTTGCCATGGAAACATCAACAATAACTTTCACTATCAAAAGGATTCAATCAAGTAATTGGAAATATTAAGAAATAATATTTAATATACAGATGATGTCTAGATAAGTTTGTTTTCGAAATGATCACAATAATATTTGAGAAACTCAAGATCTGCTGACAGTCACAGGCACAAAACACTGAAAGACACAAAGGACCGAAAGAAATCAGCATTATACAATTAAACAAACATACTGAAACATTCAGAGCCCATGATTCTCTAAGAGTCTCTGGTTTGATCCGTTTCACGAAAGTTCATTGAGAGATTCATACAGCCAACAGACAGTCAGAGAGCAAAATGTGTAAGAAAAAGAACTTAAAGATTCCCAGTGTGTGAATACTGCATTTTTTCAACTGCACTATAAATCACAATAGAAAAATATGAAAGACAAAGAACAAAATAAAAATTGCAGAACACTTTCATATGAGACAGATGTAAAGAAACCTTCGTGCCAAACCCCTCGAAACCTTGACACTCACTGTTTTGTCTGTCTCCCCAAACACAGAAGAAACCTTGAAAATGTTTTTTATCAAGAACTTTCAGATGTCAGCTGACAGACGTTTGCGAGACAAGTTCTTTGGTAAATGTTGTGTGAACTTTCTTAGATTCTTTCTGTTGGACATTCATAAGCTTTTTCATCAAAATTAAAATGAAATAATCTTCCTTTCTTCTGTGATGATAAGACACATGAAGCCTCAGTGAAACGTTTTACATGTTCAGCGTTTATCAAACAGAACTTCAGATATATGATCAAGAATCAGAGCATGCGCTCCGTCTTAGCCAATCGAATCTTAATCATCTCAGCCAATCAATTTGTTTGCCAATCCGCTTGGCCACGCAAAACAAATCTGCATGTGTTAACAATTTGAGTAAAGTTTTCCTGGACATCCCATAATTCATAGCTGATCACCGTCAGACCAAATCAACAATTTATTTGCTGCAAATGCTTCTTTAAAAATTGATTTGTGTTAAATCAGCATATTGCCGATCTAACATGACTTTTCTCCTGTGGTTTTTTGTGTAGTATTTAGATGTACTTGTTTATCTGATATGGAGTCAGTTTTTCAGAATTTATTTCACAGAAATGATCTGACACGGATGAGGAGGTTTATGTAGTAACTCGTAATTTGACGTTCTGAGACTTGCTCACAAAAAAGCCACAAAGATAAAAATATCTGTGTCATTTTGATCCATTATAGTTTGTTATGTTAAAACTGTATAAACTATTCCAAAAAATAGCAGAATTAGATTAAAGAAGATAAAACAAACCTTCTTTTCTGCACACGGATCACAGCTCTACATATCTAAAAAATGAACACACACGCATGTACGGTATAATAATAATAATAATAAACAATCGATATGTGTGAGTTTATGTCTGACACACACATGCTCGTAATGCGCACACATTCATATAATTATATGTAAGTAACTTCTGCAGCCAATCGCAGCCTCTCATTAAGAAAGCCCCGCCCACCAGCCTGTGAAACTGGATTGATTGACACATTCAACTCCTAAACTCACTGTATCTGTGTATTCGCACAACAACAAACCAGCGGTGACGATCTCCTGCGTGCTGAAAATAAGTGTACCATCATCTCTGTCTTGAGTGTTCAGATTAGAAACTACATAGAAAATAGATTTTTACTTTTGAAGAAATCTGAAGAAATTGTGAAGGATTTGCTTGTGCACACGTCACACTGTAGTGATGCTAAGGCGTTGCCATGGTGTTGCTATGTGCTCACTAAGGTGTCCTCAGAGCCTTTAGCTTGGTGCTATGTTGCTGTGGGCGGTTGATTTCTCTCTTGTTAACCCTGCTTTTATTATTATAAAGAGAACAACGCTAGTTTTGGCGTATTGAGAACTGTTTGTTACACCATAGTTTTACTACAAATACCACGATGAACTGTGGTTACCATGGTTTGGGTGATTCTCACAAAATCTGAAAATGTCAAACACGATTTTCTCAAAAACCCATTTCAACAAATTTCCTCAATGTTCATTTAAAACAGGTTATGATATGTTTAAAGGCAATGCTTTTAAAACTTTTACTGACGGTTTAACACAATTAATTATTTTAAAACAAAAGCAATTGGCGTAACCATTTAAAGCTGTCAATCTTAGAGCATGTTTTGCTAGAAACAAGCAAGTCATGACGCCTAAGCAAGTTTTTATTAATCAAACATAATAAGACATAAATTAATTGTATTTTAATAGAATATGTTTCAGTAATGAGACGGGAAAAGGCTCTTTGTGACAAGAGACAATTAAGTTTTTAACTAGACAAATATAAAGAAATCTGTTAACTCGTTGAGAAAAATTTGTTTCTTTACATAAATTCAAACTTAATGTTAATATCTTTGTGTATTAAAAATGTCACAGAGGATGAGAATATCAGTCCTGGACACAAATATTCTGTCAATCATTTTTTTGTAATTTTTTGTAATTTGAGAACGTCTAGTACATCCAATTGTTTTTTTAAAAAATATTAGATTTTTAAATTACAACATATAATGCACTCGGACTAATTGGGCCGTGTTACGGTTTTGAGAAATTCAGCAATAAAATACATATATTGCTATGTGAAAATGAATTTTTTTCCAAGGTAAAGAACACAATTATCTTTATCATGAACATTTTTGTGTTATCAAACTGAACGTTTTGTCGGTCAAATCTTTACTGCCATGATGTTTCAGTGGTTTCGTGAGAATGACCCATTTCACTAGTAACTATGTTTTCTGTTTATTTGTAGTATATAATGGTTATTTTCCAAAGGGTTGACCCAAGGACCGCCTACAGAAGTCATATGATATTCTTCGCTATAGACATGAGCCGAGTTTACCCATCTGATTGAGAATCGGCCGCGTTGATCATTTGGAAAAGTCACAGCACACACATGTGAGTTTCAGTCATGTATGTTGCACGTCTATTACACGCCAAAGAGAAATGTTTGGGGTTACAGGTTTGTTCAAGTCGCTAAGCCCTCTGTTTAACTGAAGAGAATGGTAGAGTTGTACTATGGCAAGAATTGTCACTACCAAAAAAACGAAGCCATAATATTTTCCGTGTATTTTCTATGCTGTATGCAGGTATATTGTAACATGAGGCTTTGAGCAGATTGATCTTCACATCATCAATACTCCCACAATCATTGATATCACCAGATACCGAGAACATCATCAGCCCACTGCAGAATAAACTTCAAGCCGCACCGAATCACGACACACGTCCATTAGCAGAAGCAAGCGACCCGCGGTCCTGACCCCCGCTGGCTCTCTGACCCCTGACCTTTGACCTCTAGGCGCAGTGGGAGAGGCTGAGCTTCAGGATGCCTTCCGTGTGCATTTTGAAGAGCAGTTTGAACTCGGTGGGCAGCTGGTGTGACTCTTGCCACTTGGTGGTGAACTTGGTTCCCTTCTTGTCATAGTAATGATACGGGAGCTCTTTACCGGTGTTTGGATCCCAGCCAAAGGGCCAGAAGCCGTACAGATGGACCTGCTCGCACATGGACGAGGCCAGCGTGAACATCAGGATCCCTGTGCTCAGACGCTTCGGGGACAGATGCTTGGTCTTCCAGTACCTGCGGACAGAGAAGAATTCTGCTTTTGTTTTGTTTGTCTTTTTAAACCTACACAAGCGTTCAAAAGTTCATGATACTTGACTGAATTATTTATTTAGGAAAAACATTAATTGTGCCTACATATTATTTTCTCTAGGTTTTTGAAATGTATGACTGATATTGGATACAGTTTGATATATTTTGACTGAAAATCAAAGCACAATTCCCAAAGTTTCATTTGTGTTCTTCCATAGTTTTGATGAGTATATGAATAGTTCGGTTCCTAAATTAGATTTTTTTTTATTGTGCATTCCAATCAATATCAATCAAACTAAAGTGAGATTGTTTTGATTTAGTCCATAATCATAATCAAACAAAAAACAGCTAACTAACACAATAAAACACAATAAAAACATGATAATAATAATAATGTGAATGTAATTTATTAATTTATTTTCCTCACCTTAAGGGTTTGCTTTTCTACACTTTCGTTGGACTCGTACAATGACAATAAAGATATTCATTCATTCATTCATAACATAATAAAAAAAGGAAAATTTTGGAACCAAACTCTTCAAATATTATACTTAAAATGAAAAACATTCATAGAGAATGAGTAAGTGACCCTAAAGGCTAAAACAGGAGTTTTTTCATTTTAAAAACGGAGAAAATTTAATATAAAAACCAGTTTGTTTCATTATTAAAGTTTTCATTTGAGCTCTCGCTATTTTAATTTTAGAAAAAGCACCATAGAAAGAGGAGTAACAAAATCAATAAGCATGATCCGGCAGCTGTGTGAGTCTCACAAAATGATTTCATGACATTGACATAGAAATAAACTCACAACTTCACCATAAAATGAAGATTCTTTTATCATTTATTTATCCTCATGTCATATCAAACCTGTATAAGTTCCTGTATCCTTCAGAACACAAAGGAAGATATTTGGAAGAATGTTGAAAACCAAACAACACTGAACTCCATTGACTTCCATAGTATGAACACAAAACCAAAACGTTCCGCAGAAGAAAGACTCACATACAGGTTTACAACCACATGAGAGAGAATAAATGATTTTTATTTTTGGCAGGACTATTCCTCTAAGGGGATGTTCCTGCGTGCACTTATTTCCTTGAACTAAAAGCCACAAAAACTCAAGTTTGAGGTGAAATGTGACCTGCATGTCATAAAATGAGATTCACCCATTTATGAGAAACGTGAAGCCGTTGGCACATTTTCCACACAAACCAAAATCTTTCCATTAGACCCGACCTCAGTACAGTGTGTTTATTCACATGAAAAACCCTTCTGACAACAAACTGATGCTCGAATGCTTCGTGAAACGAGACAAATATGCTCACATTGTAACGCTCTCAGTCCATCGCACACTAAACAGTGGTTACCCATAAACCCCTGGGAAACAAAACTGATGCCTCTCAGTGGCACATGTGTCAGCGGGAAAAATGTGACATAAATGACACAAGCATGAAGGTCAGCGGCTCTGTGTGTGTGTGTTTGTGTGTGTTTGTGCTCTCGGTCTTCAAACTGGAGTTTTGCTCAGAGCAAGGTTAGTTCAACCACCATCTCTAATACAACTGATAAAGCTCTGATTAACCCAGAAAGAGAGAGAGAGCATCACACACATGAAAGTATGCCTGTATAGGGTTATGTGTATTGTTGTGTACAGCGTTTAGCTGTCTCAGTGTCTGTTAAACCTCCTAACAGAGCTCATGAGCCTCTTACAGGACTTAATTCTGTCACAGAGTTTCACTTTAATGGGATTGTTGAAGATTACAGGACAACAGCTCACACTGAATGATGCGGACACACGCACGCACCGCACACACACACGCACGCAGCGGACACACGCACGCACCGTACACACACACGCACGCACTCACAGACACACTCACTCACTCACACACACGCACATACACACACATGCACACACAAACGCACACACAAACACACACTCATGTCTGGTTTATTATCTCTGTGGGGACAGGCGTAATGTTGTTTATACTGTACAAACTGTATATTTGATCCCCTAAACCTAAAGATCACAGAAAACTTGATGCAGTTTTAGAATAAAAAAATGGTTCTGTACGATTTATAAGCTTTTTTGCCTCAATTTTGGTCCCAACGGTAACACGAGTACCCATGAGTTGGTATGCATTCAGGTTTAGGTCCCCACCAGGATATAAAATCAAGGCCACTCGCACACACACACACACACGCGTGCGCTCACACAAACGTGCACACGCACACTCACACACCTCTCTCTCTTTCTGTGTTAATAATCTTATATCTTTCCCTTCCCTTTATAATTTTATATTTCATTGAGAAAGATTCAGAACAGTTGAAGGTCTTGAATCTGGATTCTTTTGAAATTTTCACGATAAAATTACAGTATCAGCATAACAGCTTGATTTGTAAACTGTATAACTTTGAGAGAATTTCTTCATTGATGTGTTGTCTTAATAACATCAGCAGCATGTGATCAAACCAGTGAAACAAGAATTACAACCTTTGAAATGTATCAAAACCCTGGATTCTTCATGTGGGCTTAGACTTTTAAACCTCACTTTGAACACCATATTTTCATACAGAGAGTTACTGAAACCTCGTGTGTCCAAAACTGAATTTCATTTTCAAAAATGAAACACTGTGTTGTCAAAGTTGACAAACTCTTTTAAATACTTTTGATTGATTTAATATTTGCAAAAATCACAGACAAGCATGAAAATATACCTCATGCTAATGAATTATAAAAACGTTGTGACAAATGTAGGCTTCTGCCTGACAGTGATGATATTTTGCTAAATTTAGGATGAAAAACTCTCCAAAAGGAAAGCTGAAACATGTGCGGTGATCTGTTCCTCTCTGTGAAGATGGATGGAGATGATTTTGGACCATCATATGCTGCAGGATGCTGTATTCAGAAGTGATGCAGCATAAACTGCAGTGAGCTTGTGAGGCCAGAAAATAAATATACAGCGTAGAGAGCTGAGAAATCTACAGAAATCACAACACCGGTTTTGTGTTTGAGAAACCTGGTCTCAGCCTCAGATGTCACGCACATGGACCGTTGGCTAAACGTCTGATGCATAACTCACACTTTTCTGGAAACACTTAATTTGTAAAAGTATGCAAGGTTTACGCCACAAACTTATAATCATGGTTGCGGTTAACTCTTGACTCGTTCTTGAATGTCCACCGGGGACATTTTCACGCCACTAAACAAGATGCGGCACAAACCGAAACGTGATTGGTTGCTTTACCTATCAGTCACATGGCCTCTTGGGCGAGACGGTCCTCACTGCACAACACGATCCGACTCCTCCCACTTTATATACTTAGCCGCAATTTGGAGAGTTAAGTTACCACCCGTGGTCTCTAAAGTTTGCTGTTATCAATGTCATCGTAATTGAGTTTACAACTGTAAGTAATGAACACAGTTAGATATGTAAACCCACACCCTTACCCAAAACCTAAATCTAATTAAATATGTTATTAAAACACGTTAATAAATAAAGTTTGTCTTCAGCAAGTTTGCAATGCAATGGGAGGAGATCCCATTGATCCCTTTTGAGAGCCTCCATGAACCGTTCAATTGGAGTCAATGAAGTTGACGCAACTCTCTCTTTCAACTCTCTCTTTCCAACCTTGCTCCCTGGATCTCGCGTTCTGCAGTGAGGAGCTACTGTCTTTGGCGGGCCTTGGCCAAAGAAAGCGGCCAAAGTTTGTTTTTTGCCCGAAGTTCTTATTTTTGTAATCTAAAGAACCTTTTTTGGCCACAAAGAACTTTTTGTGAAACAGATGTTAGAGGATCTTCTATGCCATCAAAGAACCCTTTGAAGCACCTTTTCTTAAAGAGTGGACCCTACTTAGCGCCTGTCAACAAAAGTATCATAGTAAAATTCACTGATAACATCACAATACTACAGCGAGGCCAAAACTGACATCATACTTCTGTGGCCACAGCTGAGCGGTTTGGAAGGGAACCTCTTACCTGTTGACATACTGCATAATGTTTCCCGGCCAGGCCAACTGCACCTTCAGCTCGCCCTTGTGCTCGACGAAGAAGTCTACGAGCGTGCGCGTGACAGTGGCAGACGTGTGGAAGAAAAAGGCGGGAATCCACAGTATGGCACCGTCAAGCTTCTTCAGACTCAAGAAGAAATTGTTTCTGTCCTGGATGGTCAGCAGGTTGTTGTAGTATTTCTCCAGAATGCTGGGGTTGAAGGTGGTGAGGTTGGTCCTGCGGCCCACGTCTTTACGGAAGACCTCGGTGGGAGCGAAGTTGCATCGGAAGACGAAGTCGTACTTGTCGATGTCCGGGCCGCAGTGGCTGCCGGTGAGAATCCCACTGTTGCCGATGACGGCGCAGGTGTTGAAGCGCTTGTTGATGATGGGAGAAGAGTCTGGAAGCAGAGACTTGAGGTTCTCCCCGATGGAGAAGACGTATTTGTGACTGGAGTAGTCGTAGTGCATCAGTTGACCAACGCGCACGCTGCTTTTCGTCAGGGTGAAGTTGTGCGGCACGTCGATGTATTGGGCGATTTCTTTACTGTAACGCAGAAGACAAAACTAACATCAACACAGTGAGAATGACATGTGAGAATTGATCACAAACACCAATGAAGAGTTTTGACATTATTATTTATTTATTTGTATAAACGGTTACTTCTGGTCCTTGTTTCTGATTGGTTGAGCAGAGTTCACTTTATTTATTTAACCCTTGCTATGCATATGAAATAACCGTTTTATGAAAGCAATAAGCCCCGCAACGCAGTGGGTTACAGTGCATTTTATAACAGCTAAGGGGTTTTAAGACCCTGTTGTAAAATGCACTGTAACCCACGGCTTCTTGGGGCTTATTGTTTTAATAACACTTACTGGTAGTCAGATAACTCAATTTATTTGTGTTTTTCACAATTTTACATTGTTGCAAAGCAGCTGCAAAAAAACATTGTTAAAAAAATTAATTAATTAATAGAAATAAATGATATAATTAAATGTAATATGATTCTATTATATAAATATAATCAAATTTAGAAATCCTTATAGACATCTATAGAACATAGAAATATGAGAAAAATATGATCAAAAACGCAATCATTAAAACAAGAAAATAGAAGAAACATTGTAATATACAATACACACTGCAAAAAAGTAAGCATTTTTTTGTCGTTTTCTATTACAAATATGTGAAATTAATTTCCTCTAGTAAGAAAAGCTGCCTTAGATATAAAGTCTTGTTTTATGATAGAAAATATAAGATTAAAGTGAATATATGTTAAAACAAGCAAAAAAATCTGCCACTGGGGTAGTAAAACAAACTTGAATTAGATACTTAAAATATTAAAATCTAAAATCCAGGTTTATTATTCTTAAGTTTCTTCAAATGATTGTTGTGTGTGTGTGATGTTCACCTCTGCTCTACATAAGCGGTCTTATTAAACCTCCAGTTATCAGACTCCTGCAGGTTTTCGTTGAGAGCGTTATTGAGGGATGTGAAGGCAGGGTCCAGAAACTTCATTGCCAGTTGGGACCTGATGAGAAGAAGCACAGAGGAGACAAACATCAGGAAACAACACAGTTCCTCTGCACAGGAAGAATCGGTCCCGTTGTGACCCGGATGGCAGATGTTGAAAGTGTTTCTAATCAATGTCGAGTCATCCAGCAGTCTGTCAGTCACCCCCCGCCCGGGGCGTTCGATGCCCGCTCTAATTAAAGCAGCGCTTTTAGACTCCACGCCTGCTCGCTTTCTCACTCTCATTTGTTAAAGCTTGTTCCGTTTCATTAACAAACTTATTAGAGTCTGGGTTAGCGCTTCAGAGGTCAGAGCGTTGGCTTGTGTTACAGCCCGCTGACTCTGAAAGAATAAAACAGTCGAGTTTGTTTTTGAAAAAAAAGTCTGATTATCCGTGTTCAAATGCTTGGCTTTGTGCTTAAAGACCTGATGTTGTTAAAGATCGAGGCCGGTAAACAAAAGGTTTTGTGTTTGAAGTCTGCAAGAATTGATTCACTCTTGAGTAAGTTCACTCCTCTGAAACTTCAAACAGATCCAAACACTTCAGAAACACTTTAACTTTCACATGAATCATCCAAACTTAAGAAAATGTCTATCCCCTAAACCCTTGAGAGTCATGAACTACAGATCACTTTGGATGAGGTAAACAATGCTGATCCAACTACACTAACGTTTTGATAAAATACAACCACGACCAAATCAAAATGTTAAACTAATATCTTTAAGATCGCATTATATGCGTAAGATTAAAACATAATAATATTAAATACATTTAATATTGCTTTTGGACCAGTGTTTCCATATTGTGCTCTATGTTCTAACTCTCGTGTTGTTTTACAAATGCGTGTCCTCATAAACGGACGAGAAAGTTTTGTTGATTAATACGATGAAACACTAAACAACAATAGATTAGTGAAAGAGATTTGACTGCAGCTCTGCTGGCTTGAAGTTGAAATGACTCAAAGCAACAGACCTGAGTAACATATGGTCCCCCTCCCCATCTTCCGGCTGATCTCAATGACTCCTGCCAAGTAACCTTGAGTGCATCAAAACGGTTGTGATTACTGCAGAAATGAAACTGCCACACCAGTAAATCAGCACCAAGGACAGCGGCCTGTAGAACCCTCAAACAACAACAACACAACTACACAATCTACACAGAAATAACACAATACTCTGTCTCTGCCAATAAGTTAGAAAGCAATACTTGTGTCATTTTTACAGCAGCACACCAGGGTTTGAGAGTTCTCAAAGTAGTGTATTCAACTTTTTGTTTCTGTTCAAACATTTGGGTCATGCAACATTCTGAAACAAAACACGTGGCTTGTTAAGTACTTCTCTGGGGGAACAGACTCGTTTTCATGTGTCAAACTATACAAACGGTAAACAAATCCACAGTGGATTGAGACCAGAAGCACTTAAGTGAGCATCCACATGTAAATAACATTCATTAAACGAAAAAATATACATTTATTGTCACACAGTTACAGGTTTGTTTTACGTTTAAGATGTTTTATTTTGTTATTTGTTTTATTATATACAAATTGTGTATATGCAGGTATTATTAAGGCATCAGCTGCACGGAAGTCATTACTCTGCGAAATATGAGAATGTAGGTTATTCACGACCGATTTGCGCATGCGCACTGCGCATCATGACAACAGGCCTTTCCAATATTCACTGTACAAGAGACACACAAAACACTATTCAATGACAGCAAACGCTTATTGATCTACATGAAGGCGCGTGTGTTAAACCATGCGGATTAAAACGTGCTTTCCGTCCGAGATACACGACACTCATGACGACATGAACAACAAACGCATATAAAGAAACGTGCACACATACCGAAATCCCGCATGAAACATGTACATCCGCGGTCCTCCGGCGTTGGGGTATTTCGGGGCGGTGAAGATGAAATCTTTCTTTATAGACACATAACTGATCAGTGACAAAATGAGCAAAGCGATGCTGAACATCACCAGACCCAGAACACTGACGACCCGAACCATCTCAAACCACCAGCGCTGCGATCACACACAGAGAATAAACATGATGAATGTGTGCAGCATCATTTTCAGAGGATGATGATGTTGGATGAGGGATGCGGATGCTGCGGTCCGCCGCGTCTCTCATCAGGACCAGCCGCGTGCATCTCTTGCGTTTCGGTTAAAACATCAATGGTCGGAATAAGGTTTTTCCTGTCAAATGCATAAACTCGAGCAGATATTTAAAGGAGACTCGACCCTATTCACATATCCGAGAAATAAACAAGGAGATGCCCGGGAGCGCGCGGTCACGAAAGGGTTACACAACCGATCCTGTTTACACGCATACATCTGCAAAAGAATAATAATATTGACATTACGTTTTTGAGACGGATATATTATATTATTATTTATAAAGACATTTTTATAGTAGTAAACGTAATCGTTTTTATAATAATTAAGACATTTTTACAAAACACGTACAAAACACGGACGAACGCAAACAGTATGCTTTATATGTTTTAAATGTTATCATTTTGAAGTGATAAAACATATTAATATTGTTTGATCACATTTTATAATGATCATACAATATTGCATTCATGGCCACACCCCTAAACACGTGACAAGACAGAACATTTCCGTGTTTTAGGATAAAGCAGCATGTTGCATACCACACTAAACAGTTGCATGTGCAATTTTAGAAATATTGAGAATTGAAACTTAAAAAAAATATATATATATTCATTTTGTTTATGTAGTCATATGAGGTTCTGTTATTAAAATTATAAAAAAACATTTACATTTAGTCATGTAAATGTAAATTTAAATCAGCAATATTTTTGTCAATCAACAGAAACCTTCAATGCACAGCATTTGTTTTTGCAAACTTTGCCACAGTGAATTATGGGATTGTGTTGAACACATCTGCACAGAAAGTGCCTTATAAAGTCAGCAGGGTTTACATACACAACTGTTCACAATTACACATTATATAATCACATCTACACATATGCATTGACAAACACATACCCGCATGCATTTAAAGTCCTGTCCACGTATAGCTTTAGTCAAATCAGCCACCTACTTTATAAAGTTGAGCTACGCACACCTATTATTAAACATGGGTGATGAATGAGGCCATCTTTAAGAAACACTGGACATCTAATGCACCTTTACTGTAAAAACATTAGTGGAAGCGGCAGTATATAAACAACACAAATATCAATATTTTATATCGTGCTTCTCTGTAGAACATAATGAACGCTGCAAAATTGTCCTCTCTCATGAAAAGTTAAAAAGTTTCTAAGGGAATTATGATGAAAAACTCATCAATTTCTGTAGCTTCGGGGAGTGTTAAATAATCGGATTAGTGGAGCACATATCCTTGTAAATGGGCTCCGGTCGAGTTTAAAATAAACAACTTTCACAGCAGAGAGAGTTATCATTAAACAACAACACAAAGTCAAACATCATATACTGAACTTGGTGTACAAAAGAGCAAGAGAACAACTCGAACAGCAACAACCTACAGTAATCCTGTATCTAAATCATGAACACTGTGAAATCAAGAAATTTGATTGAATATCTTGTCGTTTTACTTGCTTCTCAAGTAAATGCGTCTTCATTATAGAATGTTTAGACATCTGTATTGAAATCAAGACATTATGCTAGATATTCTATTGTGTAAGTGCATTTGAAGAGTACTGTAAAACTTTGCTGTAGGGTTTGCCAGTAACTTACTGTAGATTTAACTTACAATTTTGTTTTAAACAAAAACTTTCCTAGTACTTACATTTTCTTTCATTAAACAAAAGACTAAATGTCTTAGGTTACTTTTCTTGCTAGGTAAATGTATTGTAATTTATGAAGTTTTAAATATTTTTACTAGAAAACAAAACAAAAGTGCCCAGGAAGAATGTCATTTTTGCATTAATGTCATTAATGCCAGTAATGAGAGAAGTCTCTTCTTGCTCATTTTGAATCTCAAAAGCCAACGTGTTTTACTCTTGATTAAAGTAAAGTTGAACTCAAAATAAAAACAGTACTTTTAGGAAAACATTAAGTAGAAATCAAATCTACAGTTAGTAACTTGCAAAACTGCTGCACAATTACAGCAAAGTTTTACAGTGCTGTTTTCAAAAATCATGTTTTTTATTATGTTATCTTTTTCTTATTGTGTTTTTTTTGTGATAGTTAGCTGTATGTTTTTTAGTTATTATGGCTCAAATCAAAACAAACCAACTGCAGTTTAACTGATAATATTTGGAATTCACAATAAAAAAAATGATTATCTCATTTTGGAAGCAAACTCTTCATTTACAGTATATGGAAACACAAGATTATTATCTTTAAGCATAAACTTCACAAAAATCTCTCAGATGGCTCTGAAATCAAAACATTCATGCTTTTGCTTGTTGGAAAACAAATGTTAGCAAATGTTAGAAAAATTCATGATAAACTCTTGAGTGACTGTAATGTTCAGAACTTTCATAACTCTCTCGCCCACATCTTCACATCAACACCTGAAGTATTAAGAAGTCTGCTGCGCTCTCTCTCTCTCTCTCTCTCTCACTCTCTCTCTATCTCTCTCTCTCTCTCACACTCTCTCTCTCTCTCTCTCTCTCTCTCACCATGAGCTCTAATAGCAGTGTTAACATTCTCTGGGTGTCTAGAGATGGTTGGTCAGTAGTGTGTATTTGTCATGAGTGGTCAGTGGAGGAGAGAGAAAGAGAGAGAGAGAGAGAGAGAGAAAGAGAGAGAGAGAGAGAGAGAGAGAGAGAGACAGAGAGAGAGAGAGGGGGGGAGATGCACCTGCAGATGTTGAGGTGGAAACGGCAGCGGCGCGGGCCAGATGAATGAGGGTATTATATGAAGAGACGGCTGCTGGGGTTTTGATGTATAGCCTCGGGGTCAGTGGGTGTAGGACCTCTGCGTGCAAGTGTGTGTGAGGGTTGGTCAGGCCAAGGAGAGATGCAGTTGCTAAGCAACAGACTGACCAGAGAGACCCATCTGATTGGAGTTTCATGGGATTAATTTCAACGTGTAGAAGATGACCAGAGTCAATCACAAACACAGAAACATTCATTCAACAGAGAGACAGAGAGAGAGTGGTTTAACTTTCACACATCTGAGCTCAGTGTTGTGTTGTGGTCAGTGTAGGAGAATCGGACTGTGAATCGGAAGATGGTTTGTTGACAGAAATCTATCGTCGTCATGTCCAAAATTCATGTAATCAACAAACGGATGCAATAAGAGATGTATGTATTGATTAAATCAGGAAACTCAACATATAAACACTAGCGGTCACATGAGACACATTTAGACAGATGTTATGATCAGGTGTAAACATCTTGTGTCTCAACTGAGCACTTGTGATGGGATCCTACGAACGTGTTTCAATAGAAGGTGCAAACACAGCCTTTAGTGTCCGTGTCAAAACAAGAGGCTTGACCTCACTCTAACTCTCTCTCTCTTTAGTGTAAAACTCATTTAACCTGCTGGTCATGAGCTCATGCATCACACTGAAACACACACAGTATTTTTCTGTCGAGAGAGAGAGAGAGATGATCACAGAAATACTGTAAATTTAGATTAGAGTAGACACAACAACCTCAAAAATATTCTGACACATTCAGACTTAAAAATGTATTTCTTTTCATTTCTGCTATAAATATAAAGTGCAAATAATATATATATGTACGTATTTATATTATATTATATTTACTTATATTTTCTGTAAGCGTTGGGTGGTTCTTCACCTCCACATCGTGCTTTAAAATCCTTTAATGCACGGCTAGCCGTGGATTATCCCGCTTATACCATGGTTATTTGCCAAGTTAAAGCTTTTATTGATGTATACAGTGCCATTTTAGATCAAACAGGTGAAAACGACGGTTATTTTGTCAGTTAATTTTAAATTTAATCAAACTGACTGGAGCTACCCATGCGTTAGACGCTTTTAATGCACACCTTCCAGCCAATCCAAATCCAGTATTCAAACAGACCATGGTATAAATACATTTATTTACTGATTAATAATAATAACTTTATTTTCTACAGCACCTTTAAATGAAGATCTCAAAGTGCTTTACAACAACAAATAAAATCATACACAATCACAATCAAAATACAACAAATAAAGCAATATACAAATAGTACTAATGTTTAATTAAAAGCTACCCTAAAAAAATGCATTTTAAGGCGAGATTTAAAAGTGCTAAGAGTTTTAGTTTGCCTTATCTCAATCGGCAAAGAATTCCACAGTTTTGGAGCTAATTAAGAAAAAGCCTGATCGCCCATCAATCTTAAACAGTTAGAAGACCAGCTTCAGATGAGCAAAGGTCACGTGTTGGAGTATAAGGAATTAAAAGCTCAGACAAATATTGAGGTGCCAACCCATGTAAAGCTTGTAAGTGAGCATCAACATTTTAAAATCAACCCTAAAACTAACAGGAAGCCAATGCAAAGACTCCAAGACTGGTGTAATATGATCTCTCATCCTAGTTCTAGTAAGGATTCTAGAAGCCGAGTTTTGCACTACCTGCAATTTGTTAAGGATAACTTTTGACACCCCAGCCAACAAGGCATTGCAATAATCAATCTGTGAAAACAACCGTGTTAATCAAACTCTCAGCTACAGGAAAGGACAGTATCGGACGTAGTCTGAATAAAAAGATGTTTTAACAGTGTTTTGAACATGAGGCTCAAAAGTTAGATTAGAGTCGAAACTAACCCTCAATTCTTTTTTTTTAAAATTTTATTACTTTTTGATTGAACTGAATGCCTCTGCATCAGAAA
Source organism: Triplophysa bombifrons (assembly GCA_029783895.1). NCBI lineage: Eukaryota > Metazoa > Chordata > Actinopteri > Cypriniformes > Nemacheilidae > Triplophysa > Triplophysa bombifrons. The sequence goes on from CM056466.1 coordinate 811,965, forward strand.
ACATTAAAGCAGGCGTCGCCTGCAAACAAAAGAGTTTTAGCATTAGTAGCCTATTATCATCTTAATATCAAATACAAGGACATTTAGATATTTGTTGGAGTTGTGTCAAAACATGCTTGTGGACGCTTCAAAGGAAAACGCAGTTTTTATGCGAATAACATTTCTTTGATTCCTATATAAAATATCTGAAATGAAGTAAATGTTTGCATGTGTGAGATTTTCCTGAACAAATATTAGTTGTGCGTTGAGGGAATGCGCTGATGCTCTCTGTTAACCTCTAAAGACACACACGTATGTGTGTGTGTGTTTTATTTCTTATCACATTCCTGTGGTTGTGTGTGTATGATAAGATGTTCTGCTGTCGAGAGCTTCACTGATAACATTAAAACGCAGTGCGGACACACAATGAAGGGAAAAATCTCACCGTTTTTTTTCTCTAGATCACTCAGGACATCTCATTGCTTTCATAGCAGACTAATGATATTTTCTGTCTTCTAAATTAAAGCCACACACAAGCCTGTGAACATTATTAGATTTAAAATCCTAACTCTTGGTTTTTATGAGCGTTTATACTAGTGAGAAACACCTACAATGTTAAGTCAGTTTTTGACATGTTTCACTGTCTCTGACAGACATGAGGCCTTTTATAACAAAACTCTACACACACATTCTTTCTTTTCATCCACATAAATCAAAGAAAAACAGCTCTTACAAAGCTCACTTAAGCACATAAAAGCATTTGCTGAACTCCTGAGAAACCACTGAGACATTAAAGAGATTCTTCATTCCTAAGAAGCGCTTCAGTAAGTCCAAGACATCTTAATGATGTCACATGTTCTTACATGATAAATTAAGATAAGAGGCCCTCTAACACCGAGATAACACCGAGACAATAATGAGATAATAATGAGACAGGAATTAGGCCTTTACATTTTTCTTGTGAATGAATATAAAGTAACTATAAACACTTATTACAGGGCTCGATGGATTGTTTGATTCTGATTTGCCAGTCGCGACATTTGCAGGTTTGTTATTCCCAGAGCCATTGAGAGAGAGAGAGAGAGTTCTGCCTACGGAAGTCCCAAACGCTGGAGCGTCACATGATTCATGATAGTTCCAGGAAGTTATGTTTCCTCTTTAAATGCTTTATTTCTTTCTTTTTTTTATTCATTAAATGGCTTTCGTCTTCAAATTGGTCGGAAGTTTACATCAGTTGGTCTGTTAAGTCTATTGAGAGCCTCCAAGAACCACCACTACTGTGAAAAACTGTTCTGTTGGAGTCAACGGAGTTGACGCGACTCTCTCTCTCAACGGCTCCGGTTATTCCCAGTTAACCACCTCTCAAAACTAATAACACACAGTTACCCAGATGCAGCAAATCATTTTGAAAGGTTTGTTGACAGAGGAAATATAAATATGTCTTTAATAACATTCATGACATTATATTTACAAATGATTAAACCAAATTGCCCGTTCGTGACATTTGAACGTCGTTAACTTCAGTAAATGGCTTTTCATCACAGAAGGTCTGCATACGGTAAAAATGTAATATTTCAAATTCACATTTCATGTCCAGTTTTTTTGGCAAGTAGCCGTGTTATGCGAGACAATGTACAAGCAGCCAGCTGTTATCGCAAAATAAGCCCCTTCAGTGTGACATAAGACCCTCCACTTCACGTCACGTCCTGATCACACTGTCGGTGATTATTTCTGCCATAACAACCGGCTGACTATACATTATCCTTTACTCAACAGATGATTAATTTACATTCATAAACACTTTCAGTTGTAACTTAACCCCACTCTCTCTCTCTCTCTCTCTCTCTCTCTCTCCAACCTCAACACTGTTGACCTGGGCATGAGGTAATATGGACAGATGATAAAATATTAATTTCTCTTCGAGAAATATGTGACAAGTAAAACAGCACTTTCAGAAAGAGCAAACAAACCCGTGAGTAATAAATGAAACAGTGGTGGGTGCGTCTCAATCAGATTCATTGTTCAGTTGTCAGGGCATTAGAAGATCTCAGTCGTTCCCTTCACAACCCCAAACCTGGAGACGTTTCAGATGATAATTCACACTTGGTAAAGCTTGTGTTGAAGAGATCGTCTTCACTTGATGCTTTAATCTCACTTACTGGTTGTATATTAACTGTCTGGATAACACAAGAGTCTCTCTGTCAAGATAAAGTCGACCCACCGAACAGTCACATATTTATTTAAGACTCATTAACAAATGAAGGAACGACAGATAAATGAGCGAATTCTGTCTGAGTGTTCCACCGGCACACAAAGAACAATGAGGAGGTAATCGTCCGTGTGTTTACTTCAAATGATAACGTTAAGAACAAAATGTTTTTGTATTCCAGGGTGGTAACGGCTGATGGTATTTTAGCAGTTAAATCAAAGTTGGAATGAGAGAACAGCAGGTTCATGTCATTTTGTATTGAAGTGGACACATCAGGGGTAACTGCTTGGGAGATTAACGGATAAAAAAAAGAGTTCTCTTTGTTTATCACGACTATGGTTTGATTCAAAGACACCTTGTGTCTGAAATGGACTGTTCCAAGATGGCCGACACACATGAGGCTGACCGTGCAAAAAGTACCCAGCATTTCATGCCACGTCTGATGATGTGGAACAGTTCCCTTCCGGGAGAACACTTTAGATTTCTCCAATGTAAACCCAAACACAATACATTCAAGTAATAGAAACATGGCAGATCTTTGAGAAGACATCTGGGGACTTTCACACTTATATTCATCTTTAATTGAGAAGCTGATCCCAGATGAGGTCACACTAAAATCCTGTTAGCTTTTCTCTATTCTCTCTGAGGGAACGTAGTGTAATGTTTAGAATCCGCCCACAGCCCCCAGACACTTTAATAGTGCGCTGCTTAAAATTCACAAATATTTTTTTGGATCTCTTTTGCTGGCTTGACATCAGACAGTGTTGGATTTTGATCTGGTTCAGGCCTCGGCTTATTCAGACCTGGAACAAACATACACTGAAATGGAAACGTGTAAATAAATGAAGATTGTAGAGGTAAAATCAACCGTAAAATCAATGTAATGAGAAATGTTTAAGTTCACATTGAGATCTTTAATAATATTGACGAGACAAATCTGGGCTCAGTTTGACACATTGAGTTGACATCTCTTCTCAAGCTCTAATGACCAACACATTTGTGACTTTTTTTCAAGAGAAATATCTGAGATTCACACGAGACTGTTATTAATATTTTTTTATGGGGTTGAACTAACGTGCAGTTGAAAGAGAACAAACGTACAATTATCCCAAGTCTTCACTTGTGGTCACCACAAAAAAGGTTTTACACGTTTGGGACGGCATGAGAGTAAATATATATGACAGATTTGTGAGTAAACTTGCTCTTTGAGAAGTGTTTCAGTTCAGTTTTAGACACTAGTTTCCTAAAACCTAAAACAAAGACTGAAGGGTTTTTTATCCCCAGTGTGTATCTGAGTGGTTTTCACACTCTCCATCTCTCTGTCAGCTCATCATCATCTTCATCACCTTGGAGCATCCCCTGAAGTGTTTTAAGGTGTGCGTGTCCAGCGGCCGCAGCGTTTGGGATGCGCTGATGGTGAGATGATGGTGCTGGATGCATAAATAAATGATTGTGTGAAATCCACCAGAGGAAATAAAGAGATGCTAATGAACAGACCGGAAGAGTTTCCACATCTTCAGCCGTTTTATACAGCAGGAATTAAAGCTCGGCCTGTCTCGTATACTAAAACCAGAGACAGAGAGAGCGAGCGAGCGAGCGAGAGAGAGAGAGAGTAATTACTAATGTCTAAAGCACATTTCTAGACATTAATAAATAATGCCAGTAGATGGGTTGGTGTGAGATTTGTGTGCTTTTTTCCCTCCTGACATCAAATCAAATTTTCAGATGAATAAAAGTGAGAGTGTTGTAGTCCTCTGAGTCTCTGAGCTGCTTTATTTCCTGCTTGATCTTAATGAGATTTATTAATCATCTCCATTTTAAAACAGGATTGTTGTCTTGGCCGTCACTCAAGTATTAAGGTGTAAATCACTTCATTTGTAAGTGATGCCCGTTCAAGTGAAAAACTAAAACCTTTAACACATTGTCAGCTGAACCGGTGCCTTACCGAGACAAACTGAGCCTTGTTGAGCTTTACAAAGCCACACTGAACCTTAGTGAGACTTACTGAGACTAGTGAAGTCTAACTGAGCCTAATCGAGACTTACTGAGCTTTTCAAACCCATACTGAACCTAATTGAACATTACTGAACTTTAAAAAGTCCAACTGAACCTTACTGAGACTAGTAAAGTTTAACTGAGCCTTACTGAGCTTTACGAAGCTGCACTGACTCTTACTGAGCTCTATAGAGCCTTAATAAGACATTTAGACACTTAGTGAGACATTTAGACACTTAGTGATCCTTACTGAGTCTTACAAACTCTTATTGAGAAATACTGAGACATACTGAGTCTTACAAACTCTTATGGAGACATACTGAGACATACTGAGTCTTACAAACTCTTATTGAGAAACACTGAGACATACCGAGTCTTACAAACTCTTATTGAGACATACTGAGACATACTAAGTCTTACAAACTCTTATTGAGAAACACTGAGACATACTAAGTCTTACAAACTCTTATTGAGAAACACTGAGACATACTGAGTCTTACAAACTCTTATTGAGAAACACTGAGACATACTGAGTCTTACAAACTCTTATTGAGAAACACTGAGACATACTGAGTCTTACAAACTCTTATTGAGAAATACTGAGACATACTGCGTCTTACAAACTCTTATTGAGAAACACTGAGACATACTGAGTCTTACAAACTCTTATTGAGAAACACTGAGACATACTGAGTCTTACAAACTCTTATTGAGAAACACTGAGACATACTGAGTCTTACAAACTCTTATTGAGAAACACTGAGACATACTGAGTCTTACAAACTCTTATTGAGAAACACTGAGACATACTGAGTCTTACACACTCTTATTGAGAAACACTGAGACATACTGAGTCTTACAAACTCTTATTGAGACATACTGAGACAAACTGAGTCTTACAAACTCTTATTGAGACATACTGAGACATACTGAGTCTTACAAACTCTTATTGAGAAATACTGAGACATACTGAGTCTTACAAACTCTTATTGAGACATACTGAGACAAACTGAGTCTTACAAACTCTTAATGAGAAACACTGAGACATACTGAGTCTTACAAACTCTTATTGAGACATACTGAGACATACTGATTCTTACAAACTCTTATTGAGAAATACTGAGACATACTGAGTCTTACAAACTCTTATTGAGACATACTGAGACAAACTGAGTCTTACAAACTCTTAATGAGAAACACTGAGACATACTGAGTCTTACAAACTCTTATTGAGACATACTGAGACATACTGATTCTTACAAACTCTTATTGAGACATACTGAGACATACTGATTCTTACAAACTCTTATTAAGACACACTGAGTGTTACAAAGTCTTACTGAGACATACTGAGATTAACTGAGACGTCCCAGGGAAAGTACTGCTCAGATGTTGCTCTTTCATATCTCAGGAGAATTGATGGAGCGCTCAGTTGTGTTTCATTTATATATCAACTTGGTCTAATAGCTGAGATCTCTTCTGAAACGGAGACATCACTCTCTTCTAAGGTGAAATAGACAAATGATTCTCTCCATTTGCTCTCTATTGAATCTCATGGATGTCGAGGAGAAATAATAGAGATGTTAAAGAGATCTCATGCTGTATGTGTAAAGTGATAAGCGTCAGAGTGGCTGATTGAACAGGATTGTGTTTCTGGTCACCGTGAGTCTGTGTTCAGTCTTATCTGGTCTTGCGGTGTTCTTCAGACGTTTGACCCCGTCCTCTCTGGAGTGTTTTCTTGAGGGGGGGGTACATCAGGGCAAAGGTATGAGGAGAGATAGTTAACCCTCATGTCCAGAGCAAACGCGCCACGTGTGGATCTTCATTAACCTCCACGCAGGTGAACCGTTCATCTCCGGGAGCCACTTATTCCCGGCAATAACCCAGCGTTGAACACGGCCTCGGCCGCCTAGCTTTTTTTTTCAATTAGAGCAGAAGCGACGTTTCATTAACCCCTCGCTGCTCTGGGCCGGCCGGCTCGTGCCAGGCTTGTTTGGGGTTGCGTCGGGGTGCGCGGTGAGGAGGACGATATTTTACCTTAAACTATCCCAGAGTTTCGCCGTCTGACAGCCACCTGCCCGATCCGACCTGAAATATGGTGGAGCGTTCAAGAGAGCAAATCATATTTTCTGAGAGCGGGCGCTAATAAAGTGAACTCACTTAAAGGAAAATGAGGAGAAACATCACGGCCTGATACACTGGAAATAAAGGGAACATAAATCTAGTTATGCAGGACAAAACTCAGACGCAAAGTCAACAGAAAGACAGGAGACGGACAGACTGTTGTGTTTTATGAGTTTGTGTCAGAGTTTTTAGGTCAAAACTGAGTTCTTCACATATTCTTACTTACGTTGAATGATGTTTTATTCTTTACACTGTCCACATTTAGGTATTTTTTTTGCAAATAAAAAAGGGTTTTATCTACAACGTCAAATCTCAGAAAGCAGAAAGATCCTTATAAACCTATCCGACTATTTGCAAATCTCCACATGAATGAAACAAGCAGAATCGACGAACAGAACTAGAAAATGGTAATGTCAAATAAAAAAAAGATATCTAAAGGGTATCACATGATAGAGCATTAAATATTTGGCTTAAATGATTAAAAAGTAAAAAAAAATGCATTTCAGTCTTCTTTAGAATAGTCCGTAATTTGCAAACGCTCTCACATACTAATAAAACAAAACAACTAAAAAATACATAAATGGTCAAAATAAATATCATCATGAACTCCTGGTAAACAATAGATACATTTAAAACATTACAGAGACATATTTGGAATAGAATCTGAAAAAGGTCAACGGATCAATCCTCAGTACTCATGAAATGTTTATCTTGAATGGACTGTTAACATGATCTGCCAAATGTATAAATATAAAGCGAAACGCTTATGAAATGAGTAAATACACACGTGTCCTGTACAGTGTTGGGTGTAACTAGTTACTAAGTAATTAGTTACTGTATTTTAATTACTTTTCCGTGGAAAGGAAAGTAAGGGATTCCTCATATGTTTTCTGTAATTTAATTACAGTTACTTTTGATGTACTTAAACTAAATACTTTGTGAAATATAGGCGTGTGCAATAGTGTAATTGACATCAAAATTCAAAGTCTTACTTTAAAATCTGTGCTCACATTTATAATACTTTGGTCAGTTAATAATATTATTTATTTGAATGAATTAAATAAACCGTTTCATGTCTATCCTTGAATCACTTAACTAATCAAGGTCGATGTAGGATATAGAAAGTAATTAGTAATGAGTAACTAAATACTTTTTGGACAGAGTAATTTGGACAGTAATCTAATTACACTATTGAATATGTAATGAGTAACTAGTAATTAATTACTTTTTCAGAGTAACTTACCCAACACTGGTCCTGTACGACTGATGCTATATAACCTCTCTCGCTAAAAAGTATTTTCTCTCACCTGTAAACATCATGTTATTCTGAGATAGAACTGGAGCTGTGCTGTGATTGGTTCTCCACCTCAGATCCAGGCTCATGATTGGTCCGTTGATTCTGACTGTAGCATCAGTCTCAGAGGGATGAAGAGCTGTTGATCCAATCAGAAATGCAGACACATGTGGACAGACGGACAGATTCACCGCAATAATAAGTGATAATCAATACAGATCAGGTGTGCGTTTGTGTTGTGTTCCCATCATGCCTCATTCAGCTGTGTCGAGAGCCCGGCACCCATCATCCCTTTCTGCTCTGATTCCTCATCACAGATCACATGCTGATCGATCAATAACTCCCGGAGTCTGAAGTGGTTTGAGCGGTAATTTTAAAACGTAATAAATCTAGCCGAGTTTATGTTCCTGAAGAACAACGCTGTGGTTTTTACTTTCTCACTCGAAGCGGCTGAAGGTCGCTCGCTCGGTCTCTATGTCTCACTTTCTCGCTTTAATTTGTGTCGCTGTCTTAAGCACGTTCGACTTCATCATGACGGAAGATAAAGTACGGAACACACAGCACGGTTCACAAACTAAACAAATATTTCAATCTGAACATGGAGAAGGTGGGAGGTCAAGTTGAGCGCATTGCATTCTGGGATACTTTATTCCAAGCTGGCTGCTCCGTCACATACTGCAGGTCATCCAGATATCCCAAACACACACAAGCTTAGTGTGCACTGTATGCATACTCCATAAAACACATAGAAACAAACTACACTAACTTCTAGAGAAAGAAGTGATGTGGAAAGTACACACACACACACACACACACAAACACACGCACACACACACACACACAAACACACACACACACACACACACACAAGCAGATACAGTAATGTGTGTGTAGTGGTCTGTCATACAGAGATAGGCCGAGCTGTGGATCAATAGGTTTACGATGGCCGCTGGCCAGCGGTTGTTTCCGTGATCTCTCTCTCTCTCTCTCTCTCTTTACTCATCAATACTTTCATTGGCTGTGTGGAGCTGCAGGGCTGCACCAGTTATCAGGGATATTTTTAGAGGCTTAGAGCTCTTTCTGGCAAGGTTATAGAACTATCTCTCTCTCTCTCTCTCTCTCTCTCTGGCAGTGATGTGGATCAACTACCTAAAGTAGAAACTCTACTAACACAACAGCAGTTTTCAGAATTGAAACTGTTTGTAGAGAAACTATACTGTGTATAGCAAGCTTTTGTGTGTTTTGGATATCTGGATGACCTGCAGAATGTGACGGAGCGCCCTGCTTGGAATAAAGTATCCCAGAATTCAATGCACTCAGCTTGACCTCCCACCTTCTCCATGTTCAGATTGAACACTGTGTGTACCGTGCTGTGTCTTCCGTACTTTATCTTCCGTCATAATGAAGTCGAACGTGCTTAAGACAGATACACAAATAAGAGCGAGAAAGTGAACATTGGGAAAAAAAAGTTAAAAGTAAACTAGAATGCTATCAGACCCTTAACAGAAAATACAATCTGACAGACGATCTCTACACTGTTGGAGATGTAAAACAGACACGGATCCTCAGTGATCACAGTCTGTCCATAGAGAGACAAACATGAAGTCTGTGATATACACTGTTTACTTTTATTCCATTCTCATGTTTCCTGAAATCTAGTTTTGATATTGATATTTAACTTTCCATATTTCATTTGTTTACTTACATATTCTTTATTTTATTTTTCATTCTATACTCATCTCTTACTCCGCACCTAGGTTTAATTTGACTCTAATGTTTGTACTTATTGTACGTCTTTTGTTATATGTTCCATGCTTCGGCGATATTGCAAGAACCTCGGAGTTGAAAACGTGCACACAGGGAAAGTAAACTCGAGCTTCACAAGGTGTTTAATGTCACATGCACACATAAACTTTTGTCTCTGAAATTTTTTCTGAACTATAAAGATTCCCAAATAAAACAAACACTGGATGACAGTGAAAGACAAAGCAGAACAGCAGAAAATTCAGAGAAAATTTCTTCTTCAACATTCTAATACTTTGAAGAATCCGAATAAATTAAATCCAAGAAGCATCAAAAATGACACGAGTGTTTGTCTGTGAAAGTAGATCAGAGGTGTGTCCTGAACAAACCTTGCTTTGGTTTCATGTTCACACTGTGTTCAACGTATTCAACCACAAGATTTTGTGTTCACACACATCAACTATAACTGTTGTATAACCACAGTCTTGAGGGCATATACACTAACGAATGTATAAATATCACAGCATTAGATTATATTGCAACGTTTTATCTGCAAACACGTCTGATGATTTGTAGTTTTTTCGTACATCATGTGAGTGACTGAATACAATTGAACATACAAACCTTCGAAATCAGAGACTGTATATTCAACGGCTAAATACAAATCTCTCTCTCTCCTCAGAATAAAAGAGTGAGATAGATATATATGAGATATGTAGTAATATTTCAGAGACAAAGAGGTGTCAGTGTGTGTCCTTAATGACGACAATGTATCTGTAACACATTCATAGACGCAGAAAATGATCTCAGCTCATAGCTGATGACCCTATCAGGGGAGAGAGAGACACTTTCAAGTACATATTCCTCATAATTAATAAATGAAAAATGTTACTGCAGCTAATCAATAGTGTAGTTAGAGGGGATTGATCGAGCTGGGAATCTCTTCACCGCCGCTTAGATTCCCCCCCGTTCAAAACAAAAGACTCTCCTGAGAACCATCTGATTGACGGACCATCAGCGCGACCCCTCCTAAAAACACAGAGAGAGAGAGAATTAATTATCATCAGCACACAGCTGATCTATCATCCCGAGCTATTACAGCCGGGTCAACGTCTCACACTCTCTGTTTCACATCTCGCTGAGTTGCCCTACATTAACTACTACCTTCTAAGGCAACATACTAACTTCAGTGACACCTAATAAGTGCGCTCTTTATATGCACCCGCAATGCTCCACTGTTTATACCACAGTAGATATATACTAAAGCAATAAACCCCGCAAAGTAGTGGGTTACAGTGCATTTTATAACAGCTAAGGGCGTTATAAAAGGTGAAGTGGAGAGCCTAAAACCCTGTAGCTGTTATAAAATGCACTGTAACACACGGCTTCGCGTGGCTTAATAATTTTATAAGACAGTTAGTCCATATGCTTAGCAAGGTTTCATTAAATAAAGTAAATAAAATTATATTTAGGCTATGTGGTGCGGTCGGCAGTTATATATCAGGATATTTTATAACGGCTCAGAACTCCGCTCAGCCAATCAGAATCAATGACAGAAATGACCGTTTTGTAATTATCTGTGTGAGCCCTTTCAGAAATGTGGTGTTATTTTACCGTCTTAAAAACATTGGTTCTGTTTCTGAATGTGAGTGTGTGTGTCATTGACTTCCATATCAATGAGTTAAATGGACTCTACTGTACAGCTGGTCAAAGAGGACCAAAAACAGAGAGACCAACTGTTTGCATAGACAGACAGACAGATGTACAGACAGATCAATTGTCTGCATGTGAGAGTCAGACAGACAGACAGACAGACATACACACACACAGATAGTCAGATAGACAGACAGACATAACCACTGTCTGCACACTAGACAGACAGACAGACAGACAGACAGACAGACAGATAGATAGATAGACGGACATAACGACTGCCTGCACATTACACAGACAGACAGACTGTCTGCACATAAAGGAGACAGACAGACAGACAGACATAACCACTGTATGCACACTAGACAGACAGACAGACAGGCAGACAGACAGACGTACAGACAGATCAATTGTCTGCATGTGAGAGTCAGACAGACATACACACAGACAGTCAGACAGACAGACAGACATACACACAGACAGTCTGACAGACAGACAGACATACACACAGACAGTCTGACAGACAGACAGACACACACACAGATAGTCAGATAGACAGACAGACATAACCACTGTCTGCACACTAGACAGACAGACAGACAGGCAGACAGACAGACGTACAGACAGATCAATTGTCTGCATGTGAGAGTCAGACAGACAGACATACACACAGACAGTCAGACAGACAGACAGACAGACATACACACAGACAGTCAGACAAACAGACAGACACACACACAGATAGTCAGATAGACAGACAGACATAACCACTGTCTGCACACTAGACAGACAGACAGACAGGCAGACAGACAGACAGACAGACAGACAGATAGACGGACATAACGACTGTCTGCACACTAGACAAACAGACAGACAGACAGACAGACAGACAGGCAGACAGACAGACAGACAGACAGATAGATAGACGGACATAACGACTGTCTGCACATTACACAGACAGACAGACAGACAGACACACACACAGATAGTCAGATAGACAGACATAACCACTGTATGCACACTAGACAGACAGACAGACAGACGTACAGACAGATCAATTGTCTGCATGTGAGAGTCAGACAGACAGACATACAAACAGACAGTCAGACAGACAGACAGACAGACATACACACAGACAGTCAGACAGACAGACAGACACACACACAGATAGTCAGATAGACAGACAGACATAACCACTGTCTGCACACTAGACAAACAGACAGACAGACAGGCAGGCAGACAGACAGACAGACAGACAGACAGACAGACACACACACAGATAGTCAGACAGACAGACAGACAGACAGACACACACACAGATAGTCAGATAGACAGACAGACATAACCACTGTCTGCACACTAGACAAACAGACAGACAGACAGACAGACAGACAGATAGATAGACGGACATAACGACTGTCTGCACATAAAGGAGACAGACAGACAGACATAACCACTGTATGCACACTAGACAGACAGACAGACAGGCAGACAGACAGACGGACCATATTGTCTGCACATTAGAAAGGCAGACAGACAGACATACATACACACACACACACACACACACACACACCGACCATACATGGTCTAGACATGGAGAGGGTGTGTGAGACACAGTGTCCTCAAGGTCATGTGTGCTCTTTGTTTCAGCTCACATGTGATATGACTCATATTAACTATAGCTCAGAGGTGTCACACACACACACACACACACACACACGGATGACAGTACTATTTGCTCCTTGCCTAGTTTTCCCAAACACTCCACCTCAAAAAAGGCCACCTCACGGCCTGAGGTACGGAAAGAAAACAGTTCACAGACTTATAACAAAACTATGTGTTAATAGAGAGAGACTCCAGAGGTGGTCTCAATAAACCCCTCATCCACACAAAATCCTCAGCATGTAAGTTATCCTGTCTCATTCCTGACACACCTAAATGATAAAACAACATTCAACTTTCAGCCATATCACACAGCTGCACAGTAACACTGGAAACACTCAAAATACCCTAACAAGCAGCACAATCACACTTTCAACTGATATCAAATGATGAACTGATACTTTTCCTGCGTTCCTACACACACACACACACACACACACAGATCTTGTGAAGCCCTTTTGCATGAAAGGAAACCACCTTTCCTGTCAGAAGAGCCTCCATTAGCACTAATGCAGGAGACAACAGGTCTGACTGCTCACTAATGGACACACACACATGCACGCACACACCTACACACACACACAAAGTCTGTCTAACGCTCCCTCGGCTAATTAAACATGCAGCATTATGAGCAGAAGACAGAGGAACAGGAAGACAGTCCTGTCTGTCTCTTTCTGACCATCTCTCTCTCTCTCTCTCGGCCACACACATTCATTATCTTCCTCAACTGTGTCCAGTAAAACACAAACAAAGATGACAGACAAACATCACATTTTATATTGAATCTTATTTATCACTTACATGTTTAATGTCATCTGTGTGTGCATGTGTGTGCATGCGTTCATGTTTGTGTGTGTGTGCGCGCGTGCGTGCGTGTGTGAACGAATGAAAAGTTTGTAAGTGAGAGGTGAGATGTTGAATTAATACACTGTTCCTACAGCTTCACACAACCACACTGACAAATCAATAAACACTAGAGCACTATTCCCAAAACTAGACCACAACAAGATTAGATGAAGCCAAACACACGCATAAACACACACACACACACACACACACAATGGGGTCATATCACACACTTTTAAAATTATAAATATACTGTGAAAGATAATGTGAAAGTCGTTCATATTGAGTGTGTATGTGGATGAAGAGATGAAAGCGTCTCTCTTTCTCTCTTTCTTTCTCTCTCTCTTGCAGCCGTCTGCCAGACGCACTAATTGATAGCAGCTGAACTTCAGCCCTGTGAGAGCAGACGGAAATCTATAATCCACTCACAACACAAGAACAACATTACTTGTCATTTTAAAACTTACTTCATTAACCCGGTTTAAAAACCTCTCAGATATGATCACACATCATCATCATTCCTGGACACAAGTGACGCGGTTTCACCATGATTTGCACCACAGCAGTTGTTCTTCTAGAGCATATTTTATATACACCGCAACTGTGACAGATATGCATGAAACTGATATTTTCATTTCAAATCAGTGTCAGATGTATCTCTTAAAATTGCTCAGGATGAGTAAAAAAGAGAATCAAAGAGAATCCGGAGGTGTGAAGTGAAGGTAGATTGTAGAGGTCCAATAATCGGGATTTGAGTTCATGTTGAGATCTTTTGGCAAATCTGAGCTCAGTTTGACACACTCAGAAGAAATATCTGAGACACACATGAGACTTGAAAGTTTCCATTCCCTGTAATCTCATTAATGTCTGAGAACTAATTGATATATTTAAGAGAGGTCGTCTGTGATTTACTTTACTCAAATGAATCTATAACATTCATGGAATCACTAGAAACATCACAGCAGTAAAACTTACTAAAACACTGCATGTGTGCGTGCGCACGTTTGTGCATGTGTGTTTGTGTGTGTGTGTGTGTGTGTGTGTGCGTGCGGGGGGGGGGAATTTCTGGTCGAGCTCTTAAACACGCACGGATGGTTTCTTGTGAGCAGGCTCTTAAATGGGCAGCCGTGTGGAGTGGTCCTCATGGGTCTGTCTGAAGGACCAATGCACTTCTCCTCATCTGAGATTAACCATCTCAATTTGCTGACCAGTCACACCCCGACACACACACACACTCAAAACCCCATAATAATCACATACACTCATGAGCAACCAGCAATCTCTCTCTCTGTGTTTTCCTCTCTTAAGAAGCTCGACCCCTCTCCTGGAGGTCAGAGTCACCCCTCGTCCCCGAGAGTGCTGACCGAGATGCTATGGAGACTGTTAGCGTGCTGCTAAAGCTAGCGTCATTGATCGGGTGCTCGGGTCTTAAGGGGTCGACAGGATGCCCAGTCACAGGCGCTGGTTACAGGACAGAAATCGGATCCGACTGATGGCTGAAGACCTTTAATGAACTGAAATAATGCCGAGAGGACCTCAACACACACCGGCTCATCTCCATCGCTCTTCATTTTGTTTGTTTGTCCATCTTTCATGCGAGACTTCATTCCTGTTTTCTGCGAATCTGTTCATCGATACGCGTCTGTCAGAGTGTTTATCTGGTATCACTTACGTTTTTTTGTGTCTTCTGATTTAGAGATGCTCAGAATCACTTGCTAACTTGGTGATATACGAGACATCAAATATTTATTAAAACAAACTCAGTTCCTGTTTAGCACTTGTAGAATTCGCTCCCGAGAGAGAGAGAGAGTTAAACGCTGCGTCCCGCAAATCATTTTACAAATGTGTCTTCACGAGGGAAAGGCACTTTCCCGGATCCGCCTCGAAAATGTGAACAGGACCACAAGCTCCTGCAAAACAAACCGTTCAGCTTGTTTATTCAAAACATTAATAACATAAAAATGATAATATTCCATTGGTGTTGTTTACTTTTATCATTTTAAATTCATTTTACTGTACCAATACAAAACAATGATGCAAGGATAATTTTACAATTTGAAGACTTTTATTTTATTTGAAGACTTTTGTTTGATTATTTAATCACATTAAATGGGAATTGTAGTCATATGCCATAACATTTCTGTAAAACAGACTCCGTTAGCAAACCTTGTTCGGTTCACACACATCACCCGAACTGATCCGAATTCAAGTCGCTTTTCCTCCGCGAGACCTCAGTGGGAGTTTCCATGGCAACAGGCATCTTGGACTCAGATGTGACAATAGTTTGAAAAGAAATCACACATGCTCGCTTTCAAACATACACTTGAATTTCTTCTGAACAAAAGCTTTAGAAGTGAGCTTTGGATGAATAAAGAAGACGTGTGCAGTGTTTAAAACAGCCGTCTGAACTTTATACTCCTCAGCACTGATAAAAGCTACAAAACTCACAAATTAGAAAAAAAACTTCTAAATGTTTGAGATCGATTTAAAGAGAAAATCCCTCCTTTAACATGTTTGAATCTATTATCTCTTGAGAAGATCCTCTCAGCTTTAATTTAAAATGCCTCACGCAGATGAAGAATGTTAATGAACGAGTCAAAGATTTGCTCTCTTTTCTTCCTCCTCTCAAACTTTTAATCAACATACGAAGGGCTTATTTCCACAATGAGATAACTCCGTTTTAAAGAAACTCAAAATTCATGTTTTTTATTGTGCATTGCAATTAATATCAATCAAACTGCCGTTGGCATGTTTTGATTTAAGCCATAATAACTCAAAAAGACACAACTAACTTACACAATAAAACACAATAAAACATGATTTTTTAACTATTGTAAAAACGTAGTTCTAAACAGCAGTTTATCATCATTTCACAATTCAAATATAGAAAAATCATAGATGAGATCTCAATGATTTCTCAGAGATTAAATGGATATTAAATTAAAAAGTTCTGGCTCAGATATGTTGTCCTCAGAAATCTGGGAAACGTGTCAGTCATTAGAGTTTGAGAAGAGATGTCAACATGTGTCAAACTGAGCTCAGATTTGTCTCGTCTGCAGTCAATATTATTAAAGATCTTAATATCAACTCAAACATTTCCTATCAGACTCAATGATATACAGTATCAGAGTCAGAACGCACAGTGTTGCTCTTTCTTTCCTCGCACAACACTATCATATGTCTTTAAAGATGCTAAATATGTTATTTGTATCAAACAGGCTGTTTTCACAGTATATGGTGCGGCACATGATTTCACTTATTTATATGACCGGAATCTTTTGTGTGTGTGTGTGTTCGTGTCATGATTCCAGTATTTTGGTCCCAGGTTCCTCCTGCCTCTGCAGTTACCACATCTGTGCTTCAAGAGCATCTGAACAGGAACCAGATACTTCAGACCTCTACACACACACACACACACACACACACACACACACACACACATACGCACACGATCGATGAGCGCGGCGACGCCACATGCCATACTTTGCAGGAAAAAGGCGTCTCACGCTTGCAAGCACACTCTCAGCTTTGTGAAATATTCATATAATGAGCTGAAGTTCAAAACTCTGAGGAAGAGAAACACTCATCAGCGTTTGTGACCGAGGAGCAAAACTCCCCGATCGCATCCTCTGAACGCAGACACGCAGTCAGAGCACCATTATCAGAACATCACAGGGGGAACATAATGACACTTGCCTCTCAGACTGATGGACCGGCCGCACTTTAACATGCAGATTTCAGACACAGCGTCTAATAACTGATACACTAAGGCCACGTGTGTGTCTGTGTGTGTGTTTGTGTGTTTTGGAGATAGAGACATACAGAGAGAGAGAGAGAGAGAGAGATGAGAGAGCGAGAGAGAGAGAGAGAGAGAGAGAGGAGAGAGAGACACAGAGAGAGAGAGAGAGAAGAGAGAGAGAGAGAGAGAGAGACACATAGAGAGAGAGACACAAAGAGAGAGAGAGAGAGAGAGAGAGAGAGAGAGAGAGAGACACATAGAGAGAGAGACACACAGAGAGAGAGAGAGAGAGAGAGAGAGAGAGAGAGAGAGAGAGAGAGAGAGAGAGAGAGAGACATACATAGAGAGAGAGAGAGAGAGAGAGAGAGAGAGAGAGAGAGAGAGATAGAGAGAGATAGAGAGAGAGAGAGAGAGAGAGAGAGAGAGACATACAGAGAGAGAGAGAGAGAGAGAGACATACAGAGAGAGAGAGAGAGAGAGAGAGAGAGAGAGGACAGAGAGAGAGAGACAGAGACATACAGAGAGAGAGAGAGAGAGAGAGAGAGAGACAGAGAGAGACATACAGAGAAAGAGAGAGAGAGACAGAGCGAGACATACAGAGAGAGAGAGAGAGAGAGAGAGAGAGAGAGAGACAGAGAGAGAGAGACATACAGAGAGAGAGAGAGAGACAGAGATAGACATACAGAGAGAGAGAGAGAGAGAGAGAGAGAGAGAGAGACAGAGAGAGAGAGACATACAGAGAGAGAGAGAGAGAGAGAGAGAGACAGAGAGAGACATACAGAGAGAGAGAGAGAGAGAGAGAGAGTGAGAGAGAGAGAGAGACAGAGAGAGACATACAGAGAGAGAGAGAGAGAGAGAGAGAGAGAGAGAGACAGAGAGAGAGAGACATACAGAGAGAGAGAGACAGAGAGAGAGAGACATACAGAGAGAGAGAGAGAGAGACAGAGAGAGAGAGACAGAGAGAGAGAGACATACAGAGAGAGAGAGAGAGAGTGAGAGAGAGAGAGAGAGAGAGACAGAGAGAGACATACAGAGAGAGAGAGAGAGAGAGAGAGAGAGAGACAGAGAGAGGAGACACAGAGAGAGAGAGAGAGAGAGAGAGGAGGACAGAGAGAGACATACAGAGAGAGAGAGAGAGAGAGAGAGAGAGAGAGAGACAGAGAGAGAGAGACATACAGAGAGAGAGAGAGAGAGAGAGAGAGACAGAGAGAGACATACAGGAGAGACATACAGAGAGATGAGAGAGAGAGAGACAGCGAGAGGACATACAGAGAGAGACATACAGAGAGAGAGAGAGAGAGAGACAGAGAGAGACATACAGAGAGAGAGAGAGAGAAGAGACAGAGAGAGACATACAGAGAGAGAGAGAGAGCTCCACAGCGCCATTAGCCGAGGCAGAGTGTAATAGACGACAATTAGGATCTCTATTTCCTGTTGTTTCCTGTAGATGTCGGCTTCATACCTGGATAAATAATTCACTGTCTGTCTCTCGGCCGTCTTATAAAGGAAGTGCATTCTTCAGACTTAAGTGCAGCTTAAACGCTGAGAGAGAAAAATTCACAACGCTGCTGCTTGTAACTCGGTCGCCTCCATCAGACTGCATTCACATACACGAGTGTTTAGTGCCATTAATGACAGAGTTTACACAAAGAGGAGAATTCTTTCATCCTCATGTCATGTCGAGCCTGTGTGTGTTTCTTTCTCCTTCAGAACACAACAGAAGATATTTTGAAAAATGTTGATAACAGTGTTGGGCAAATTACGAAGAAGAAGTAATTCAATACTAGTTACTAATTACTTCTATATCCCGCTAACCTTCATTAGTTAAGCGATTGAAGGATAGATGTGAAATTCATTCAAATAAATAATATAAAAGTACATAAAGTAGTTTTATTAACTGACCAAAGTATAACAAATGTGAGAATTATAAATTAAAGCATGGATTTTAAAGAAGATTTTTTATCAAAATGTTGTTGTCAATTCCACTATTGCACACATGTATATAACACACAGTATTTAGTTTAATTACATCAGTAATCCCTGACTTTACCTTTTTCATGGGAAAAGTAATTCAATTTCCTTAACTAATTACTTCGCTAGTAACACTGGTTGATAATCAAACAACACTGAACTCCATTGTATGGACACAAAAACATTTCTCAAATATCTTCTTTTGTGTCAATCACATGAGAGAGAATACTGATGACATAATTAAGGTTTTTGGATGAACCTTCTCTATAAGGAGATCATAAAACAGTGAGCTACAAAACATTGACAACAAGCACATTTAGGAAACATCTTTCAGTGACATCATTCTGCACTTCAGCGTTTCATCAGATTCCAGGCTGTGAGGGAAATGAAACACTATTGGCTAATCTAAAAAGAGGAGAGGTCACTTGTATCTGCCTTAACTACGGTTCTCAGGAGATTCTGTCAACACATTACTCAAAGCTGCACATATCAAAGACCTTCAAAAAAAAACTTTTGTTTCAATCACAAATACAGCACATGAAAGAAAGCTACACTTCTATCAAAGGATTGAATGAGATCTTCAAAATCACAACACACTCTTCACCAGCCATCACTCAATCATGAATCTGACTCCGCCCATTTTCTATAAAAACTCTCAAAATATCTCCATCAGTGGTTTTGCTCCTTTTGAGGCCTATTTATAGACTTTCAAGAGTTCCACTTTGAGATGAATTGCCATGGGGATTAAAATCTGCAGTAAGTAATGAGAGTCCTGTAACACTCATCTGCATGATCAGCAATCACGCCAGAAAATGATGAGGAATATTCAACACACAAATGAGATTGATGACTTCTGCACATTGTGTCACAATAACAGAGTGAATTCCAATAACCTTCAGAAACAGTAAATGTACACAAACACACACACTCATGCACACACACACACTCATGCACACACACACTCATGCACACACACACTCATGCATGCACACACACACTCGCGCGCACGCACACACATCTCCACAGACACAAACACCTACATAGAAACTAAAGTACACACACACATCTCCACAGACACAAACACCTACATAGAAACTAAAGCACACACACACATCCCTGCACAGAAACACAGAATCAACCAGACACACACACCAAACACACACTCGCTTACTCAGACACAAACACACACAGTAAAACACACATAGTGAATCACACACAGACACAAGCACACACATGCACACACAAGCACATCCCATAAACACGCGTGTATCTCTCTCTGATGGACGCCACTCAGCTCATTCACTTTGACATGATGGGATTACAGAGCGGTTCATTTAGAGGTTAGATGAGGGGCCATTTTAACTCACCCCCGCCCCCACTCCACATCTGACCTCTCAACTCTGCCCTTTGACCCCTGAGTGGCCAGAGGAAGTACACAAGAGGTTGCATCCTTCATGTCTTATTGTTAACACAAGAACATGTTATAAAGAAACAAAGAAACAGACGCACAATCATGAGCATCAACACATTTTTTTTTAAATCTACATTACTTACTATATATTATTTTATATAAAATAAAATGTAATTTTTATATATATTTGTTTCCATCATCCATCATCAGTTAAATTTTGCTTCTAGCTGCATCCCTAACGTCAGGGCACACACACACACACACACACCCCCTCTCTCTCAGAAGGTTTTAGTGGTGGGTGGCCCTGACTGAGGACAGCTGGGGGAGGGTCCGGTATGCTAATTAAATGTGACCCTACGCGTGGAGGTCACGCCCCTAACAGAGGGGCCACAATCCAAATTGTGTTAAGCTCCGCCCCCTGCTCACAGTTTAAACATCATCCCGCCTATACTTCAGCATAACGCCGTATATACATCGGACATTCATCTCAACATCAGCATGAACACAACATGAGTTCAGAACAGAGAGATGATGACACACCGCTGCTGACGGTTGATGGTGCCGGACAGTTTGGGGTTTTAATCTGTGTGAAATCTCTCCTGTTTACTAGGAGCGCAACCTAAACAGTGTGCTACAAATCTTTCTCCCGGGGGTCATGACCTCTGACCTTCACATCACTGAAACTCATCACACAAATCAAATGAACCAAATAATGCAAATCTGCATTTTAAAATGATGCTGTGATCAACTCATTTGATCAAATATTAATGTGCATCATTGTTTCTGCAGCATGACAATCAAGCTTTTGAATTTGAACCTAAGATTTTCTGCCATTTTTTACTTGTGAATTTCAGTCTTACAGTATAATCAGAATATACAAACTATATTAGATGTTTGAAAAAAAGGAAAAGATGTTTCAAGCATCTTTGAGATGTTGACAACCTAAAACCAAGGATATAAATCTATAAACAAGAAACTGAAACATCTGCACAGAATTGTACCTCACCGAATGATTAAAATAATGTTAATACACTTCATAAAACAAACTGTCAATATACTGTATATAATATACACGTCTATTTGTTAATTAAATATAATAATTTATATTACTACACAACAATCAAAAACATTAAAATCCAAATGTATAAAATATTATTTTCCACTTTGTCTCGTTTGTAAACGTTAAGATGTCCCCATCACAATAAATATACAAAAGTGATTTTATGTCCATAGATAGCACATTAAATGTAAGTAAAATGTCTACTTGGTAATATGTTTTTGGAGAATAAAATGTTAAAATTTGGTTGAAATAATGATACATTATCATTCATTGTAACACAATATTTATATACAAATTCAAACAACATATTCTGACTTGCACATATTCAAATATAAAAGAATAATGGAGCATATTACATTTTATTGTGCTTTGAATGAGTAAAAAAATACTAATAATTAGCATTTGGGATGAAAGTAATGAGTCTTTTAATATGTCATCAATTGTTT
Source organism: Triplophysa bombifrons (assembly GCA_029783895.1). Taxonomy (NCBI): domain Eukaryota; kingdom Metazoa; phylum Chordata; class Actinopteri; order Cypriniformes; family Nemacheilidae; genus Triplophysa; species Triplophysa bombifrons. The sequence goes on from CM056466.1 coordinate 834,100, forward strand.
TTTATGTAAATATGCCTGAAAAGATCGTCACACTGAATGATATTTTAGTGGCTATCTCCTGTAAATCAGGGTAAAATGTTTGATAGTTATGTTTTGCTCAGAAAAGCTAAAACAGAAACTCAATTAAATTAAGCAGAAAACTTTTTCATTTTGAACTATTTAAAGCAGCTTTACGCAGTTTTTATGCCTAAAACTTTTTTCGTCTTCGACCCACGCACTATGAAGTTGATGTGATGTTAAAGTGTAAATAAAAAAAATGAATTATTGAGCAGTTCTATGTTGTTTAAATAAACAAACATCCTCCTGACAGACAGTTCAACAGATCCAATTTTCCATTTTGGGTTTTGAAACACCAAGCTGTCGCCTCGGTGACTTTTACACTCTTGCAGGCGCACTCCGGCCATTAAAGATCCTTTCAGGGGGCAAATAGGATTACGGCGTGCGTTAAACCTCCGAGCGACATCTGCCAGTCATAAAGAGCGTTCACCATGTGCCCCCTTGAGCCCCCGCTGCACTGACCCAAGCATCAAAGAGAAACTCACACAACAAAAGACGAAAAAAAAACTCCACAAACATCTGCTGGCATTTCTCCTGACACGCTGTTTAACTGAAACACCAGCTGCCAACGTCACAACCCTCCAGAAGAATGCTCACTTCTACAGACTCACATCTAGTCATGTGTGTAACGGAAAGTCAAGTGGGAGATATTAAAAATCACAGATGATATTGTTTACGCTTCATTTGTCAAACTGAACCGGTATCCCACGTACAGATCCCCTCTGTTTGTACAGATAGATGAGATTCAGTGCATACAAAAAAATCACATAATGTGCATATCCGTAGTGTACATACTGTAAAAATAGTGTGCTGATGGTTTGTCTCATATGGTGTTACCTGAAAATAATGGCTTCTATATAAAGCACACGCAAGTGAAGGCATGCTAACACACACAAACATCTTTGTTTGTGATTGGGCAGCGGTAACGCATTCTTTGAAGCCCCCTAGAGAGCAAATCAGGTCTTTTCATCAACACACACTTTAATTTGGGAGCTTTGCCATCTGCCATCTTGTACACGCACACTCCAAAATTTCACCTTAAACCTTCTCATCATCTAAACGAAGCATCATTCCCCCCAGACGTGTGAATGTGGTCCCCTCTGCATCACTGTCATCACCATGACAACGATGGCATCATCCTCTCACACGGGCAGGGATGACAAATAGAGCGGCGGCACCTGAAGAAGAAGAAGAAAGCAGGAAGAGATGAAGTGAGGAGAGCAGAAGAGATCAATAAAGTGTGTTTGTGGACTGTAAAATGGTCTGTGGGGGTGTGAGAAATGAACGGCAGGCGCTGCAGCATCGCCAGGGGTCAGAGGTCACTGTCACCTTGAGATATGATCTAGCGTGTGCCTCCCTCCTACGGTAAATGCCTTCCGATTGGACGGTGGAGAGAAACTGAAAATGACCCTGTGCACACTGACCAAACACCCTGCGGCCAATCTCTCTCTCTCTGCTGTAGAATTGATGGATTGGTGCTGTATTAATCAGGTGGTCTGAGGGTCTCCGGATGGTTCATCACTCTGTAATCTCCCACCCCTCGCATGCACACGCACACACAAACACAGATTAACACAGTAGTTAATTTGCAGTGGACAACAGGTGTAAAGAAACTCAATTCGTGATCAGAGAGATTAACAAGAGACATCACGAGCCAATAATCAACCGTATTTTACACTCATTCTGTCTCCCCTGGAATTATGTAGATTTGTGTAAAATGATCTCTAAAATAATGTCTCTCTCTGTTGCAGAGTTATTTTAGTTTTGTTAATATTTTAAATGAGCCTTTTCAAATTATTCTTGTTCATGTTTAACCCTTTCACACGGAGGTCATCACAGTGGAAATCTACAGTATCTCTTCAAAGAAAACAAAATGAATATATTGAGCACTAAAGGTTACAGAAAAGCACTGAACATGTTCAAAATATTTTTTTAATTCCCTAAGAGCAAATATATATAGTACATATTTAGAGCTGGTATATATGAAGAGTCTGGTTCCAAAAATCTTCAAAAATCTTTTTTATTATTTTATTAATATCAATCAAACTGCAGTTTTTTAAGCCATTTATTGTGTTTTTGTTATTTCATCGTGTATGAAAAAATATTACTATTTACTTTACATTTATTCTTTTCAATAAAGGCTAACAGTTGTATTACCTCAACCTTATTGGAGATCATTGCTAAGGCAACATTTCTAATCTAAATGAAATAATATTTAAATCCATTTTTATTTGATATCAAAGAACAGAAATATTGTTATAGTTTTAGTAATTAATCATATATGGGCCATATGGCAAAAACTTAAATCAATGTGGTGTGCTATCAAAATGCACAAGTATAACATAATATTCTGCTTCAGTATGAAACCCATCAACACGGACACTAATACTGTGAATGCATTTGTATCATGCGGCTTAATGTAATACTTACTGTACACACACACATGTAAATATTTCACATGTTCTTCTCACACGAGTAACATGTGAAACACTTTGCAGTGAAGATGGGCCCTGAGGATTCAGGTGCTCTACACACGTTCTCTCTCTGTGCGTTTGATCTTTTGGCATTTGTGCATATTGAGCTCTTTAGCCATTACAGACCAACATCTCTCTCTCTCTCATTAGCGCTTGTTCTGTGCCGTGGGCAGCGATTGATTTTGGCCCTCAGCGCTGCTGTAAAGTGAGCAGTGGGGGTATGAGGTGAGAGGTCAGAGGTCAGCCTGGACTCCATATTAGTGTCACGTCCATCTCCTGGTGTGTGTGTTTGTTCTCAGCTGGGGCGACTTTCTCCAGTGCATTCTGGGTCAGATAATAGCCAGTCACACCTCTCTCTCATCTTTCCTCACATTTTCCTGCATTTCGTGTGAAAGCAGTATCAAAATTTTCAAGGAAATGAAGGATGATGTTAAAACTAAACATTCAAGTGCTGCACTGGACTCTATGGTCACGTCCCAAAACACCACATTAACACACATCAGTATAGCGGTGTGTGGCTTTCAACATAATGTAATGAATCTCATCCAAACTCAAAAAACATCATGAATTCAAAAATGTTCACTAAACCACAAACTCATCTGATGGCACATTAGACAGCAGCTATTGACACCATGTTCTCTGAGGAGAAACAGTCCGTGACAGGAAGTGTGAAGAACGTCTCCATGACAACAACGATGAAGATAATGAAGATGTTGATGACATTTATGATGGTTATAGTAATAAATAATAAAGATGATGATGTTGATCTTGAGCAGTGTTGTGTGTAACTAGTTAATAAGTAATTAGTTAATGTAATTTAAGTACTTTTCCCTTGAAAAGGCAAAGTAAGGGATTACTGTTATTTTTTCTGTAATTAAATTAGTTACTTCTGATGTAATTAAACTAAATGTGTGTAATATAGCCTGTGTGTGTGATAGTGGAATTGACATCAAAATTCAAAGTCTAACTTTAAAATCTGTGCTTTAATGAAATACTCACATTTGTAATACTTTGGTTAATTAATTATACTACTTTATGAAGTTTTACTAACCGGCTCCTTGGAACGCTTAATTCTGATTGGCCAGTCGTGACATTTACAGGTTCGTTATTCCCAGATAACCATCTCTGAAAACTAATAACACATGCTAACCCGGATGCAGCAAATAATTTTGACAGGTTTTTTGACAAATTCAATTTAAATATGTCTTTTAAAAAAATATATGAAATTATATTTACAAACAACTAAACTATATTGCCTTTTCGCGACATTTGAACGTCGTTAGCTTAAAACCGAAAGTAAACGGCTTTTCCTCGCGGAAGGTCTGCATTCGGTAAAAATAAGCTAATAAATATTTCAAATTCACATTTCATGTCCATCTTTTCGCGAAATAACAGTAACATATCTTATTTATTTGAATAAATTAAACGAGCCGTTTCACATTGAATCAATTAACTAATCAAAGTTGATGTAGGATATAGAAAGTAAATACTTTTTGGGGAAAGTAATTTCTACAGTAATCTAATTACAATATTAAATACGTAATTAGCAACTGTTAATTACTTTTTACAGATGAAGTTGCCCAACACTGATGTTGAGGATGAAGATGATGTTAAAGATGAAGACAGCAGTAGGTGTTGTAGGTCATTAGCCGCTCAGCTCATTTCTCTCAGTTTGTTTCCGTCTGAATTCATTGAAATTCATTTCTCATTCAGCGCTCACAGATCGACAGCTCTGAGCTTCAGAGAGCCGCTGTATTTTCACACTTAAAATGATGAATTCTTTCCCAGCGCCGATAATAGGCCTAATATTTCAAAGCCGAGAGCGTTCTGGAGGACGTGCATCTGCTCTCGCTGGCGTTTAGTGAATCTGTGACGCGCTGTAACTGCTTTCTGGTGATCCTGAGAGAAATAAAACGTCCGCAAAAAGGCCTGAAAATAAAATCTTATTTATTCAGTCAGTCAGAAAACCACATTACAGCTCTCGCGCGCTGAGAGCATCTGTGAGCTGCTTCTGAGGTAAACGGATGCGTTTTGACCATCGGGAATATTTCAACTGACGGATTCTTCACACCCGGCACGAGTCTCCACCACAAAAGGCTTTTTAGACTGAAACAAAGCGTCCCCGTGGACTCCTTCACACAGCTGCTGCATCTTTACACACACACACTACTGTGAAATTACACAATTAATACAACAAATTGTTCTACAGGGCGAGTGACGATGATGATGATATTTGATATTTCATATAACACTGGAATCACAGTATGGAAAAAAATTTGCAAAACATAATTCTTTACATTTGTCAAATTTAAAATGCACGTTATATTCAAACGAATTAAAAATGAAATAAGCAATATGCTTCATACTTTTTTTCTGGGGGAAAAAGCATCACAACTAACTTCTAAAAGCAGATGTTATTGCAAAATATTGCGATTTGCATTATTTTGAAGCAGAGACGCACGCGCCTGGCCCGAAGGTAACTTCCGGTTTGTTTTTGGTTCTAATATAACAATTTATTTTACTTTTAATTTATATTAATATCAATTTATTTTTCAATGTATGTTAATTGCATTAAATTAAAACTACTCAACAGTGATTTATTCTTTGCAGCGGTCTACCGGAAGTTAAACTTGGCCCATATAACTGTGTGATATTATACCTATGATATTGCATGCTATCACAATTGTGTGTTGTTGCTTAATTGTTGCAAAATCACACAATGCTGTTAATAGTGGAGCTGAAACACACCCGTCATGCACATGTGTGTAAAACAAACAGAACACAGACGGTTGTCATGGTAAATGTTTATTCAAAACAATGACACAACAACAATAATCCATAAAGAGCATTAAAGCACAATCTGATATACACACTGATCTAAATATACACACTTCTCACATCTACAGATAAAGCATTTGGATGTATTTCCATGTAGACATCGAGCCACGCTGAAACCGATCGCAGCAGGAAAGCCTGAATATTTCATTTTTACAGCAGAGAGAACAGACGAAGCCGTTAATATATGCAGGAGAAAATCAATCACGCTATGATTCCAGTTTTTCTGTCCGTTCCAAAACATTCAAGGACTTTTCCACACGCATAAAAACCACATCATAGGAAACGAACACACGCACACAAACACAAATATGACAGATTAGAGAGACTCAACATTCAGACTCTCTTTCTCTCTCTTGATTCTTTTACAGTTTCAGAATAAGATCTCAGTAAGATTTTATGCGTGTTATGACAATCGATATATATATATTGTTTCTGTGACAGAAGCATTGAGGGGAAACAGTTTTCTCTCTCTGGCCGTGTGAAGTGAGGACAGGTCTGAAGTAAGTAAGAAATTCAAGATCATCAAAAAACAAAATCATTTTCATTACTGTAACTCAAGAAAAAGATGCATAAACTGAAATTGTACAAAAATTACTGATCCTGGTATTATTTACAGTATTGATTTAAATTGATTTAATTTAATAAATAACATGTTTTAAAAATCAATATTTCCATACTGAATGATATTTATTCTTGTTACTACAATACGATTAATTTCCCTTTATACAAAAAAGTATTTTTAGGGGGACCAATTTGTGTGTGAGATTTGTCTAATAAACTTGACTTTTTATTGTAAAATCACAGAACTCTGTTCAGTACATTACAGTGTGATTGACAGCAGATGGCGGCGTGCAGTGCTTGTGTTTTTCACTGTGAACAAAGCTGCAAATATTCCAGTGCTTATGAGATCCAACTAACCCACAACAAACACAAACACACAAACACACACCGAAACATTTCACAACTACACAACACACTAAAGGAAAAGTTCACTTCTATGATACGACATCATGATATGACTTTAGTCGTCCCGTGTGAACGTCGATTCTGTGTTAAATAACATTATTTCTCAGTGTCGACCGTGAGGAGTGTTTCCGTGTGTTTAACACAAAAGTGAGTTGAAGGTGAAAGAATTCTGAGACACTGAAGAAATAAAAAATGGAAAACATTCACGTGATATCGACTCCGTCGCATCTGTCTGACCTTCAAGCAGGATGAACAGGGTTCAATCTGTTCGTGAACTTCAGTCTCATGAGCATAAATAAAATAAAACAGGAATGAAAAGTTACACCGTCGGATGTAAACGCGGTACCGTTGCCCTGTATTGACTGTGAAACTGCTATGAAGCTGAAGGGTTCAAACCTGTGACTCCTTACACCATGAAGCGATGCTCCTTGCCATCGTGAGCCATGAGGATGACGTTGCGGTTGGAGGTCCAGATCAGCCGGGCGAGTTTAAGGGCGTTCTGAGATCCGGGCGACGCGGGCTGGACCGGAGGAACCTGATACGTTTTGATACAGCGTAGCTGAGGAGCAGAATTCAACATCCCAATACTGCCCAACAGAGACGTGTTCATCTGAGAGAGTGAGAGAAAAAGTGAGTTAGTGAGAGTGATTGAGAGAGAGAAAGAGAGAGGGAGAGAAAGAGTGAGAGAGCGTGAGAAAGAGAGAGAGAAAGAGTGAGAGAGCGAGACAGAGAGAGAGAAAGTAAGAGAGATAGAGTGAGAGACACAGAGAGAGAGAGAGAGAGAGAGAGAGTGGATGAGTTAAAGAGAGAGAGTGAAAGAGTGAGAGATAGTGAGTGAGAGAGCAGCAAGAGAGAGAGAGAGAGAGAGAGACAGAGTGAGAGCGAGAGACAGAGTGAGAGCGAGAGATAGAGTGAGAGAGTGAAAGAGAGAGAGAGCATGTGAGACTGTGGACTATAACACAGGCTGTAAGAGAGCAGTCACAGACGCCCCGCCGCCCTTAACCCAGCCTGGGCAACAGTGAGGCGGCAGCACCGGACGCCTGTGGACTCTCGAGGATTACAGAATTCATTACAACACACACACACACACACACGCAAACACACACGCACGCACACACACACACACACAGCCTGGTTTAGCTTTACAGTAATGATTCCATTAGCCTGAAAACATTCTTACACACACAGAGGAAGAGAAGATGACTGGAGTGTTTCTGAAAGATCTTCTCACAAGACTGCAGTGGCTCTGAGATAAACTCATGTTGTACAAACGTGTAGAGAACTGATCACAGGTCAGCGGTCTTTACCTGCCAGAAGGAGATGTGACTGTCAGCGTTGGAGTAGGTGGCCAGGTACCGTCCGTCAGGAGCGAAGGAAACGGCGGTGATCGGCCCTTTGTGTCCGTGAATATGCTGCAGAGAGATGTTGAACAACAAAAACTCATCAGCAAACACACAAGTTAATAAAACAGAACGATACACCTGGATGTTTACATGCTAATGATCTGAGCCAATCAGATCATTTACACAGCAAAGGGTATTTTTACATATTAGATTTTTACATCATTTTTTATCTACTATTTTCTTTACATAACACAACTTTATTAGTTTCATCAGAAATCACAGATGTGTCTTAAAATGCTGGTGTCTAGTTTTCAGGCACAAATGTTGCGTTACGTGCAAATGTGTGTATGTGAATCTCACAAGCTCACGGCCGTCAGTGAAATCTTCAGTAAATGTGTGTTTGATCTGATCAGATGTTGACATGAATGTCGACTCGTTTCTCTAGAGCAACATTTTCATCAGAGCGGCTGTAACACAATCATCATCTGAGATCAGATTAACATCTTGCTAGAAACCACCACACAAGTGTTTTTAATAAAAACACACAAATAAAAACACATAATACAGCCCGTCTGCAGATATTGAGCTGTCACATCACAACACCTCAACAGAAACCACAACAGACAGCAAAACACACACTGTAAATGACTTCCAGTGAGTTTAAGACCAATGAGGAAAGAAAAACATGTGACACGGTACATACAACCTAGCTCGACACATCACAACACACTTTAGTTTAGCACTCAGTGTGTGTGTGTGTTTGGAGGTAAAGTTTAAATGATCATGTGAAGGTAAATCCATGACAGTGACTAAACCTCATGGGGTCTCATTAGAAACAAACTCTGTCTCTCTCTCTCTCTCTCTCTCTCTCTCTCTGTCTTTGCAGTGTGATTGTCTTGATGCTCAGTGAGTTCAGTGTGCTCATTGTTTTTTGGTCTATTGTGTAAGACAATGAAAACAATTCAATTCAATAAAAAAAGGACAAAGCAGACACATGCATGGACACACACAAACACACACACACACAGTTTTCAATTAGTAATGTAGTAAACAGCTGTTGTCCGGCTGTTCACTCCAAAGATCAAAGGTAAACCACATGTTAATATGGACAAGAAGCACACACACGCATGCACAGACAGACATGGTGAAACACACACACACACACATGGGGGAACACACAAACACACTGACAGACAGACAGACACACACACACACACACACACACACAGAGACAGACACACACACACACACACACACACACACACACACACACACGGGGGAACACACAAACACACTGACAGACAGACAGACACACACAGACAGACACACTGACAGACATGCACAAACACATACACACAGAGTGAAACACACACACACATGGGGGAACACACAAACACACTGACAGACACACATACAAACACACACACACACACACACAGACAGACAGACAGACAGACAGACAGACAGACAGACAGAGTGAAACACACACACACACACACATGGGGGAACACACAAACACACTGACAGACAGACAGACAGACACACACACACACACACACACACACACACACACACATGGGGGAAAACACAAACACACTGACAGACACACACACACACACACACACACACACACACACAGACAGACAGACAGACAGACATGGTGAAACACACAAACACAGAGACACACAGTAGCTGCAGTTGTTCAGTGTTCGTGCACATCATGCGTTCAGTGATCAGCTGTCTCTGTGGCCAGAGCATTATGGGATGTGCATATGATCTGATCGTCAGGGTCCCCAGACAGCGATTTCACAGAGATTTGATCTTGAGAACTGTAAACAGTCTAAAATCAATCGTTCAATCAATTCAGCACAGAGCTGAAACTAACTGTCTGATCCACACACATGTACAGTACACACACAGACGCGCACACACACACGTGTACACAAAGTACAAACAAACGCACCCAGATTAGTACAAACATTAGTAAAGACCTTAAATAGATGCAATGTTTTTTATTCTTACATACTTACTATAACACAACTACTCAAGTGTGCCAAAACTATTGTGAAGTACATCAGATGAAAAATAACTGATATAAAATATAGAAACAAACCTATGTGTGTGTGTGTGTGTGTATGTGTGTGTGTATGGGGTCTTATCAACTCAAACCAGAGGCATCTTGTGCACTTTGACAGTCATCATCGAGGATTACTGCCTGACCTGACACACACACACTCACACACACATAATCACGCGCACACACATTCACAAACACACTAACACACATACAATCGCACAGACACACGTGCACATGCACACAGCAGTGGGCGTGAGAGTAAGACTCTATCATGTGACCTCAGCCGTGACATCACAGTCACCTGAGTGTCACAGGATCAGATCGATCTGTCGGCTCTACAGGGCGATGGTTCCCATCATGCACCTCTGCCCTCCAGTGAACACCTGCAGAACACCACCACAACATCTCACCTGACACTTTCCAGTGCGCACGTCATATAGAGCCACGGATCCCTGATGCGCTCCGACGGCGATACGATAACTGCGGTCACAATACGCCACCATATAAAACCTGCAGAGAGAGAGAGAGAGAGAGAGGAAGAGAGAGAGAGATGCAGTATGTTACAAATCCATTATAAGTGTAGTGTTTCTTATCGTGATAGAAGTATATGTGTTTAATGAACAGCAAAAGATTGCAAATCTGAATTAAATCCATCAATCACACATGAGTCACTGACACCTGTGGTTTGACCTCTGACCTCTTTAGATCAATGAAACTCAGGCGTCATCACTTTCAGAAGTTAATGAAGGACCAATAAATAAAACTGCTTGTTAGTGAATAATTTACTGAATTTATTTAAAAACATTTTAGATTAATCTTAATATTAATTAGATTTCTAATTACATATTAATCAATGAAATACAAAAACACAACCTTGATATGATATCGGATGAACATCAATACAGAAGTCATTTTGACCTCAGTGCTGTTTTGAAGGACAATTAAAATGTTTGTTGTTGGTGGTATGGATGTGAACCATGAATAAACACTCAGCATCTGAGAGCTTATTTTGATCTGAAACGTTTGATCTCTCCCATTTTTTTAACTAAACAAATAAATAAATTAACAATAAATTAAAATGAAAAATTGCTTCAAATGTTGGTTTATTAATCATAATGAAAACACAACAACAATAATATAGAACTTTGCCCTTCCCCATTCCTTCAAAACAAAGGCTTAGTTTGTGGCTCGATATTCATTTAATAACAGCACAACGTCATTAAAACAAACTTTAAAATCTTGAAAAGTTGTACAAATGTTTTAAACAGAAATAAAAGTGAAACTGTATAAAACACTGACCTGCAAACGGCTGGAAAACACTCAGACAGTCCTTTCTTCTTTAGAAGAGACCCTTCAATACAGTACATGATGATATCCATCACCTACAACACACAACACAACAATAAACAATATATCTATAACACAAATAAACACAACAAACACAACACACAACAAAAGGTATACAAACAAGATATCTATAACACAAAAAAACACAACAAACAAAACACACAACAAAAGGTATACAAACAAGATATCTAGAACACAAAAAAACACAACAAATACAACACACCTCCAAAGTAACTTCATACAGTATATAAAAAATAATGGACGTTTTTGATCTCAACAGTATTTGTGTGTGTGTATTTGTGTGTGTACCTCCACCAGCAGGTCCACCACGTCAGATGGCATTTTCTCGATGAGAATCTCCATGACTCGCAGGATTTCATTTTTGGCACGTGCGAGTGTCGTAGTGTTGACGTTCTGTTGCGACTGTGAACCCTGAGACTGCATCGCTGTGTGTCTGTGAACCTACAAACACGCACACAAACGCACACACACACGACAGGTAAACTTTACTTCCTCACATCAAAGCATCCCAGAGACAGTTCGAGACTGAATGTATGGTGTGAAAAATAAATCTCTGTTTGCTTCTGATAAACACAAACGTGTGTTTGCTGTTGTATAAGTGAATCTGATATCGTGCGTCTGTATTTTTGTGACTTTATCAACCTGTGTGTGTATATGTGAATCTGAGATGTGAGTGTGTGCATTAATGTGTATCTGTGTGTTACCTCTCTTGCTATAGTAGTGATGAAGGCAGGGGGTCGGGCGGTGGCGATCAGGGAGAGGGCGTGACGGGCCGATCGGGCGGAATCAGCGCCCGGGCTCAGAGGTAAACCCATTGAGATGCTAAACACACAAATATAGAGTCAAACCGTCACACACACACACATTATAATGTGAGGCTCAATGGAGTCACTCACACACATCACAGCACACGCAGACACACACACACACACACACCGATGCACATCTGTAAGAGGCCTCATGTTAACAAATCACCCCGTGTGTGTGTGTGTGTGAATATGCATCAGGACACACAGAGAGGCTCATGCATGACAGCGTGTGATCAAAGTGTGTGCTGCCACTTTCATTTTCTCAGTAACATGCGTGCCTAAAACACGTTAACATGTGACAGAGGAGAAACCCTGCTGACCGGCACCTCGCTCCACCACACACCAGAGAGAGTGAGAGAATAAACCTGCCAGCTCAACAACAAACAACCTGAAAAAATGTAACACTATTTGTACTATTTTCATTTATATTTATTATTTTATTTTAATGTTTTATTATTATTATTATTTATTCATTATTATTATGTATATATTTCCTTTCCTTTTGGGAGGGTTAATCGTTATTTTAGATGCCTTTGACGGTTCCTGTTCATTGTTGTGTCAAGAAAAAAAAGCAGAAAAATTTTGTAGATTTTCTTTAAAATTTGTGATCATTGAAAAGATGTTTCTGCTGATGTCATTAAGGTCGTAAGTGCAGGAAAAACTAATACTAACCAATAACTTCATCATTTGATTAATCCTCCAATAAACATTCTGAAACATGTGTCATATGTGCTGTTTTTACTAACAAAAACATGAATATCATAAATTGTATGAACAATGACCATCATCTATAATGAGCATTTCATCATAACTCGTGGGGCAAAAAGTTAAAAAGTAAGGTTGATAATCATATATGAAAAATAACAGAAAAGAAGAATGATCAGCACAATAATAATGTTTTTATTTGACTACTGAAGACTTAAATAAAAAAAATCAGATTGGTATTTTTTTGTATATTTACTATTTTGGGCAAATAAAACCTTCAAACTTTCTGTAATGAGCAAAAGATAACCTAACCTAAGCATCTTTCATCTTGCATTTCCTAAAAAGTATTGATAGAAAGACACTGTAAGGTTGAGATTCTCTGTCTTGAACGCTGTTTAAACGGAAGAAGTAGAATTCTTGTTGTTTAGATCAAACTCAAGCAGAATGTGTGTTGAATTTAAATGAAGTCTGTCTGTAGATTCCTCAGATCTCGATTATTCCTCAAATCATTCTGTTAGGGGCGATTCACATTTCGCATCTAAAACCGCACTCTTGAAATCAAAATCTCTTCAAATTACCTGCTGTGCGCAAACGGCACTGCGAAAAGTTGAACCATTTCAATCTTAATGAAAAATTTGCCAGCTTCGATCCCTATTTACGCGCACTTGCCACATGTCTACATTTAAAATAACAAACTTGTGCGTGCGAAAGACGCGACATGTTTAGGCTCGCGTCTAAAACCGCGCGGAAAAGGTGAGCCACGCCTCTTTCTCTCTTCCGCGGTGCGCACAAAGTACTCCGATAAGTTGACTTATTTCCATCTCAATGAACCGCAGCTTTACAGAAACATATCAATGTTAGTCTCACGTGTGATTAAACTCCTGATTACATTTACACTTTCAAGTGTTATTTATCAATATTTCAATGAGAGAACAAAGAAAATGTTTATCTGCTCCTCAGGTTCTGTGAATCACCATTCAGGTGTTGAGCGAAATTCGGACGATAAGGGAAAATGTATAAAAAACTAATATATGCACAGTCAAGAAAATACAAATGTCCTGTAAAAATATACACACAGACCCTGTGAGAGATCAAATTATGTATTAATAATGAATATTTATTATTAATATTTAATATATCATTTCTAAAACTAGGGTCAATTTCGTGCATGTGTGTGTGTGTTAATGAGACTCTCTCACTTTGCCAATAGCTGATCAATCACTTTTATTTCAAGAGCGATCGAGATAAAACATGGGCCGCAAAGAGAGACGGACATAAAGACAGATAGACAGACAGGTGAGGCTGTTGCTATAAAAATATTCATCTCATATTCAGCATGAAACTACAAAACACGGTGTGATCAATATCAGTCTTTGACAAATAAACTCCAGAAGTGATGTGGACTGATGCTGCTAAACGACATCATCAGCTCGCTCTCTCGCTCTCTCTCTCTCTCTCTCTCTCTCTCTCTCTCTCTCTCTCTCTCTCACTAAAGGTCTTGCAGTGCTGCTAAATGGATTTGCCATTTAAAAAGCAGATAGTGTTGCCCTGTTTCAGTCTGGAGGTCAGAGAAACATCCTCATGGTTAAGATGAAAAGGAAGCAACATCTCTCGCTCATTCACGTCCACTCGGTCAGTGACGAGCCGCGTCTCTATCTGCTGGTAATGACGCCTGAAAAATGAGCGTCATTTGGCTCTAACGGCATTAGCACGCGCTACACAAGAAACGCAGACATATTTGTACTCATAATAAATTTTTTAGGGATCAGGTTTGGTCTTAATGAGGCGAAAGCGGAGTGGGGGGGTTCCAGGCTGGACGGTAACCTTGTTTAAGAGAGTTCGGGCGTGGAGGTTAAGGTCCAGACATATGGGTTTCCTCTTACGGATCGAGGTCTCCGCCATCCTGAGGAGGAGACATCATTACATCATATTAATGGCCTCCAATCAGATTAAACCCTGCCTCTCGTCTGTCAGCGGGTCACAGCAGCAGCGCACGGAGAAAGCAACCGACCGACCGACCGATGGGCTGTGAAGGATTTTTTGACCCTGTCCTTTGTGCTAAGAAATGCCTATTTATTATCAAGTAAAGATCTTAAAATTAAAAATATTCCTTCATCTTGAGGTAAAACGTGGTTAGTTACAGTTATCAAGATTTATTAAACTTTTTGATTTCGAGATATTGAAAAAGGCATTTCTTTGTCTTGAATTTAACAAATATTTCTTTACAATTGAACTCAAAATGATTAGTAATCTTAAATTAAGGGAATATTTCTTCATCTTGATGTGAACATGTGTTATAGTTACCTAAGAAATAAATCTTAATATTTACATTGAAATACAAAGTAAAAGATATTGAGTAATCTAAAAACAAGCAATATTTCTTTATCTTGGATTTAAAATAATTTATTTATTTAATACATCTATTTATCTTAAATGGGTTTTTTAGGTTGGAAAAAAAATTATGGTTTTCTTAAAATAAGAAATATTTCTTCATCTTGATGTGAACAAGTGTAGCTATAGCTATCTAAGAAATAAATCTTAATATTTACATTGAAATACGAAAGGTACATTTTTTAATTGAAGTAAAAAATATTTAGTTATCTAAAAACAAGCAATATTTCTTTATCTTGGATTTAAAATAATTTATTTATTTAATACATCTATTTATCTTACATGTTTTTTTTAAATTTGGAATAAAAATAAACATGTCTTTATCTTTTAGAGAAAAAAAATACTTTGTTAAATGGAAGTCAAAAAATGTATGGTTTTCTTAAAATAAGAAATATTTCTTCATCTTGAGGTGAACATGTGAAGTATTAGTTACCTAAGAAATAAATCTTAATATTTACATTGAAATACAAAGTAAAAGATATTGAGTTATCTAAAAACAAGCATTTTGTTCTTCATCCTGGGAGAAACATTTATCTACTTATTTAATACATTTCTTTATCGTAAAATGTATTTTTTGGGGTAGAATGTTTTTTCTCTTTTAGAGAAAAAGTTTATGGTTTTCATAAAAAAAATTTTTTTACCTTTCAATAAAAACAATTCTTCATTTTAAAATAAAAACGTTTAATATTAATTTATTTTTAGGTGTCGCTGATATTAGTGGACGGTGTCTAGTAGTGATAATCACATGACTTGAGTTACACTGACTCCTTATAAGTCGACAGCTTGTGTAGAGATCAGACAGCTCACTACAGTTTCTCTGCTTCAGGCCTTGATTTCAACATTCCAAGTCAATGTACTTTCTCTGGTTTAGTCGTGTATTGACCTGGCTGAGTTCAGAAAAAAAAACATCCGCACCGAACAAACAATCAAACTCTGACGTCAAACGGATTCAAACACCCACAAAACCTTTAGTGTGTGTGTGTTCTCACTTGGACAGTTGTTTCTCAGCATCGGCGCAGAGCTCCAGAAGACCCATGAGAACGGCCGACACGTCCATATACGGCTCCCACACGGTAAACCCTCGACCAATCAGATCGATCGCTGTGCGGCGGATGGTGCTGTGGGGGGGCAGTTTGGGACTGGGCGGCTGCAGGAGGAGAAACGTCAATGCTTTACCTGAGAGAGAGAGAGAGAGAGAGAGAGAGAGAGAGAGAGAGTGTTATTAATATCCACAGTGCTGATGTATTGATCAGATCAGTTATCAGGTCTGTCTGCAGGTGCTTATGTTGATGCTAAGCTAATGTAGCTCCAGTCAAAACATAAAGCATCAAATACACACAGCGGAGATTATCAACACATATGCAATGAAATTTATTGACCATTTATAGTTCTCACCGTAGTTTTGAGATGCGATAGCAATAATCACTGACCTTTCAGAGGAATGGCACAATATCACCAAAAAATCTACGTACCACCTGCTTATTTAACAATTTAGAAAACTAGCCAATCAGAAAAATTCTCCGCCTGTCAATCATTTTGCGTGTTCGGTGTAGCATGTTTCAGCATGCGTGTTTTATTTGGGTGAGTGTTACATTTGGACACGTGTGTCCAGGAGTGGAGCTCCACCGAGGGGTTCGTTCACATGACTGCAGGCCTCTATTAGTCAACAACAACCACACATGCTGTGTCCATGGCAACCGTCAATGCAGGTGGGATTGAGGAGGAAGAGGTCACCGCACACAAGACACTGGCAAACCCACACAAAATACACACACACACGCACGCACTCACACGCACACACACACACAGCATTCACACGTCTGATCAGATGATCTGATCAATGTTTACATTGTTTCTGATTGATCAACTGCGTAATAATCACAGACACAATTATCTCTCCTGCCACAGAATTTATCTGCGTCCGCTCTCGGCTCGTGGACACGGCAACAGGTCGCTGGGTAATTACCATGGAGACGAAGAACAATTGTAATTCATGTGTAATTCATGCAGACAGATTCCAGATGAACCCTTCAACAGAATCTGTG
>CM056466.1:854172-876672 GCA_029783895.1 Triplophysa bombifrons
TGATAAATGAAATAACTCTGAAAGTCTGAAGTTTAAAGGGCAGAAATTCTTTTATTTTTCTTCATACATCAGAAGGTAAATGAACACTTTTTCTATTTTGCGTGACATTTTTATTGCCTGTTGTGATGTATTTAATGTGATCACATCAGCGTTGTCATCCATCCGTGTTTATCTTTATTAACGACAGTGACAACTCCAGCCAACAATAATATTTTTCAGAGCGTCATTTAACGTCGGCCGTTACAATAATGGAAAATCTCACCGGCCAACTGATATTTCACTATATTTCACGTCGGATGCAATAAGCAGGAAAACAAACAGTGTTGGCTACGGATTATGCTCTCTCGCTCTGTGTCGGCTACACCGTATTGATTTTTGAACGGTATCGACGGCGTATCTTTAATACCGGCCGATCTATTTTAATGTCATTCCACCTGAATCACATTTGCTGCTTTCTGCGGCCAACAAAATCGAGTCAAAAGGCCGGACGACGGCTGGGTACTCCTCGTATGTCCATTTTTCATTTCCATCTGAAAAAGACTCGGATCAGGGAGGACGGATAATAAAATTATCAAAGAAGAGAGAGCATCAATTAAACTCTGAGAGAGAGCGAGAGAGAGAGAAGACAGAGAAGAAAAAGAAGGATGCTGTAGACGTGCCGTGAAGTAAATCAATACAATCATGCCCCCGAAAGCAGCAGAACTCAGAGGATTCTCTCCAACATCCCAGCAAAAATCACGCTGGATTCTCTCACCGAGCGTGCTCTAACATCATAGATTATCAGCTCCCATGATGCACTGCCTGCTCCACCATTGATCACCGATACACATGCAGGTACAATTTGATAGCAGGGGATTGTGGAAAGGATTGATTGCTCATGCCCTACAATGCAGGAAAAATCCATGCTATGTTTCGTAATAAAACAAGACAGAGAATGTAAGTTACTGTATCTGTCCCGGCGTAAGTCAAGACAAAACGCAGAACTCAAACACAACTGATGAGTTTTATGAACACACATGACCTGAAGCTCATATCCGCAGTTTCTATAAATACACATCGCAACATAAAACTTCTACATCACACAACCTTAAGTGACATTTTAAAGGCAAGACTCCATTCCTTCATTCGGCTTGAAATGGTTTCTTACATTTAGTTATGAAACGTTGTGTGCGTTCTCTCTCTGAAACAATCATGAGGAAGACAAATGTGATAAAAGTGTCAGACTGTTTGGAGATGATGGACGTATATCTAGACATTTTAATAAAAACACTCTGACCTAATGAAAGCTGTCTGAGAGGTAATAACCTTCAATCAACTACAATTTAATATTTTACAATGACAAAGTTCTTCAGAGACACAAATCATCCACAAAGTATTGAAGTCAATGTCTTCCTCTGTTAAAACTTATACAGTAGATATTTACTACATAAACTTAGACATACACGGTACACATGTGGAATATACACAGACACACAAATGCACACACACACACACACACAATGCACACAAACGCATGCACGCACACACAAACACACGCACACGAGCACACAAGCTCTCGCATGCACACACATTCACGCACAAACGCACACACACACACAAAAGCACACGAGCTCACGCAGACACAAACGCACACATGCGCTCACAAACATGAACATAATGTAATAAATATCAAAGTTTGAGAGAAATTTAAGAGACCATTTTCAGTTTTTCTGAAATTACTATTTATAGTGTTGAGTTAAAATGATAATTTTTGTATCATACTGTGAACTACTATCAAAATCCAATATTTTCTATGGACTTTGTATTGATAGGACAGTGGAGAGTAAGACAGGAAATGATGGGATGAGAGGGAGGGAACCGGTAGCCGGGAAAGGACTACAAGCCGGGATTTAAACTCAGGTCGCCGGAAGTACTACTAAACAATATGTCCCACAGTCCACTGGACCACTTGGCACCGACCCAAATCTATAAATACAAATCTTGTTTCTACTTGCATTTATTAGGAGAAAATGAAAACTGAGAAACAGGTCAATAACAGAAAAGATGCTGTGTATTTTCAAACCTCAAATGCTGCAAATAAAACAAGTTCAGATCCACTTGTAAGCAACACAACATGTATTTAGGAAAAGTTAAAAAATATTTTGTATTTGATAAGCTAATGTGATTTTTCTCAGAGTTTACATGTGTCTTGTCAAGCTGTTGGATGACTTTTTGTCACTCCTTAGGTTTGATTTTATTGAAATTCAACAAACACTGGACTGAAATGATCACAATACATCTAGAAATGATGATTACATGAACATTCGATATGGTCGCCTCAATTTTTACCGCGCTGTGTATGTATATTATATAAATACAAATAAATATACATACATAAATACATACATACATACATACGTGTATGTGATTCAATATAATTATCAGATTGTATACAGTATATACATTAAAAATATATAAAGATTTCGTACATTTCCAAACAATACCAGCAACAGTAACACACAAGCACAAACATCAATTTGTGGACGGTGTGTGTGTTGAATAGTGAGACAGACGGGAGGTGTGCGTCCGTGGAGACTCTAGCTCAAGAGTCCATGATAAAAGAGTCCACAAAGAGATTGTGACCGTTCTGTTTTCAATACAACCCCCCCCCGGCTCACGCTTGCTTTCACGCCGGGCTTTATCAATAGACCACTGCTCTGAATAGACAACACTCTCTATTGGCCTTCAGTCAATTAAGCTCTAAGCTGTCGGTAAACACTTTTAACTTCCCTCGAAAGAGCTGAAAATACTCGAGACGCACGCCGGCACGATCGGTCACGAGGAGCACCGAAGGACGTGAGGACGAGCGGGAAATTCAGATATTATAGCTGATTGATCCTGAAATAGACGTCCAGATGCTGAAGACAAAAAACTTTCTCAACATGTTAAACAACTTTTTTTTGTTGCTTTCGATACAACACATTTTGTTACACAATCGTTATAAATTAACAAATTACAAGTAACTGTGAGGTCTGCCATTGCAATGCTTTAAATTCGGATACGTTTTATTATTTCTATTCTTTGTCCCCAAATATTACAGTGTTCTTCAAACCAAACCTCTGACCTTTCACATTCATTTAATAAAAACTCAGTCCTCGTTCTGACAGATGAAATGAACAGAATTGTTTTCACAGTTCTACAGGAGCCGTATCGGTTATTCTATAGATTAAACTCTGTCTCTCTGTCGGCTGTATGTGACCGCGGACAGCACGTCTACATGACTTCCAGGAAAATCTTACAGTGCTCACAGACATCTGGACTCTCGCTTTTGTAACATTTGTGTGTCAAGTGAAGCACAGAGGGAATATTCCTCATCCATCCGCACACGACAGGCCAGACATCAGACCTGCTGCATGGAGACACCGCCACGCACACGTGTGTGTGTGTGTGTGTGTGTGCGGTGAGACAGACGTCCACACGATCTAAAATTCCAGTAAGGTAAAGCGCCAGTGGGCTTGTGGATGAGATCAATAGTGTGGAGAGAGAGAGAGAGAGAGAGAGAGAGAGAGAGAGAGAGAGAGAGAGAGAGAGAGAGAGAGAGAGAGAGAGAGAGAGAGACACAGAGAGACACAGAGAGACACAGAGAGACACAGAGAGACCTTTGCAGATATGAGGAGTAGATAGACTCAGGATATGGTCAATATCAGAGACTGCTGGTCTAGTCTAGTTCACTCTGATCTGGTCTTGCCTATGGGGTCACACTTTGGTAATTCTGCTACATTCTAATTGGACGCTGCATGTTTGTATTCTATATTAATACAGCATCAAATGATGGGATGAATCTTCAATCTGGTTTTCATTAAAAAGCCAAATTGTCAGTGAAACTTTGGCCTAACCAATCAGAAACTTTACTATTACCATGGAAACAGGAATTCCTCAGTGGAGACCACAAAACTATAAAGATGGATCAATACTAACTTCCGTCTTTACCTCTCATACATTTCTGCCATTCTTTAATTCTTTCATAAAATAGTAGTTATTTGAATAGTCAATCGTCTAATTCCACAATGATGTTCATAATATAGTTCATTTACTCGTACAATAATGTAGCTTACACTTGTGACGGTAAATTCTTTACAAAAGTTTTTATAATGATTTTGAGTGAATCACTGACAGAGTGGGTGGCTGTTTTGCTCTCATCACACATCAGCGCCCCCTGATGGCTGCACAAGTAAATTCATTTATCAGTTTCCTTGGACTGGGGAGGGATTCCGTCCTTGTTCTTGTGTGTGAATGAAACCTTTATATTTCTGAAGCATTCGAAACAGACCTTCACCTCATAACACTCTTCTGTGTGTGTGTGTGTGAGACACGTGCCAATCAGAACGCGCACACACACACACACACACACAGTTTCCATTAAAACTCAAATCTAAGTGGTGTTTTACTGCAGTAAAGCTCATTCAATTGAACATTCACAAAAGACGGCAGACAGATTTCAAGGAAACAGCCTTGAAGAGAGAGAGAGAGAGAGAGAGAGAGAGAGAGAGAGAGAGAGAGAGAGAGAGAGAGAGAGAGAGAGAGAGATAGAGAGAGAGCGAGAGAGAGAGAGAGAGAGAGAGATAGAGAGAGAGAGAGACAGAGACAGAGAGAGAGAGAGAGATAGAGAGAGAGAGAGAGAGATGGAGTAGAGAGTGAGTGAGAGAGAGAGAGAGAGAGAGAGACAGAGACAGAGAGAGAGAGAGAGAGAGATAGAGAGAGAGAGAGAGAGATGGAGTAGAGAGTGTTCACTGTATGACAGAGTACTGTATGAAGATTCTGATCAAATCTGATTTAGTGTTAAACACAAGAAACAGGTTTGCAAAGACAGAATAAAAAATATCCTTTAAGAGAAAGTCTGTAGCAAACACAGAAGAAACACACACGCACATGCGCACACGGACAAACACTCAATCAATTCCGCAATCTAATTTTATCCTTTGCTCTTTTGCCTTTTTTGCTGCATGGAAGCAATTTAGAAAGAGACAAAAAAATGAGAAGAGAAAGAAAGAGACGTTCTGTAATTCAATACAGAGATAATCAATAAACAACCTGCTCTGACAACTCACTTCACTGTTTACACCAGGGGTCTCAAACTCAATTTACCTAGGGGCCGCTGGAGGTAGAGTCTGGGTCAGGCTGGGCCGCATTAAGTATTCCATAAAAAAAGGTTTCAAGTATTCCAAAAAAAGGAGCACAATTTATCCAGTCTTCTCAATCTCTATTATTAACAGTTCTTCAACATGAATGTTTGTACTCATGAGTCATGACATATTGAGGAAGCAAGAGAGAATAAGAGTAAATAAATAAATATTTATTTATTTATTTTCTTGAGTGTGTGAGCTTTATATTGGGTGGGGATTCTGTCCGTATCCTGAGATTAAATCCTGCGGGCGCCCCTGAAATCAGTCATACAGAAATTGAAAGTAAAAAATTAAACCTGACGGAGTTTTCTGACGCTGCATTAACAGCGCATATGCTAATAAAAGGTTGGAGACCCCTGCCATAAGGGATAAAAAATAAAAGCATGGCAAGATTCGGCAAAAAGGTTTGAGAACAACATGCGGGCCGCACTAACACTAAACTTTGATGCTAAGTAGTGGGGCACAAAATATCATCCCGCGGGCCTCAATTGGCCCCCGGGCCGCGAGTTTGAGACCCCTGGTTTACACACACACACACACACACCAGATACAAACCTGTGAAACGCACATTCATCTGTAAAGACTGCATGTCATATACAACAATACACAAATAGGTATAATATAAACAAATGATAGAATATGTATATACATGTAATGTGTGTGTAACAGGTGTGTATAACATTATGTGTGTGTACATCCAACACTCACTGTCGTCTGCTCAATCAAAAAAAACTTTGTACAAGTTTGGTGTTATATGTGATGGTCAAATGGTCAAAACATTTGCTAAAAATGCTGTAAAAACAAACAAAAGATCAGGCCGGTTTGCATTCGTTCATCACTTCAGCATGTATCGTCAAATCCAGTCCAGTTTTTGTTGAATTTTAAGACCCAAACAGACCTCAGGAATGAAATAAAGTCACCCAACAGCAATATGAAAGGTGTAAAAAAATCTGTTCTATACCATTTTTGAACTGATTCTTGTTAATGAAGATAAACTTGTTATCTTTGCATCATTCATGATCGAATCCATTTTTATTTGAAACATTTTACATTTTTTAAATTTAACTAATTTGGAATTTGAGAGGAATGCTGTCACCAGTTCACAGAACAAATAACTAGAAACTGTAAATTCAGAAAAACTGAAAATAGTTTTGGAGTGGTCTCTTAATCTTTTCTGCAGCTGTACATTAAACTAATGTAAATGCTATAAAAAATGTAGAAGAAGATATCTTTTCTACACGCACAGATACAGAGTAAACTGTAGTAGATTTGTTTGAAAAACCTAAAGCTCAAGTTATGGTCGTGCGTAGAACCCAAAGACTGGGCGCATCTGCTCGTGCGTGAAGTTATATCGAGCGAGGAGACCATCTACAGGACAAGTCAAATTTTTTATCTTTATGTACACAATAAGAATAGTTTACATTGTTATCCATTTTTCTTTTTTTATATTTGGGCATGTGTGTAATAAGCAGAATGTACGAGCTTTGTGGACTCGCCTATCGCCGCTCTTTATTGACCAAAAACATATTGCAGCATTGAGTGTAGACCAGGTTTGAGTTGGTCTATGGCGCAGTCTATTTTCAGTTCCTCAAAATAGCAACGCGCCAACAATGCATCTGAAACACCTCTTTTTTAGACCGGGCCATGGGCGCACAAATGGCCGCAAATGCATTTGCTATTTAAACAAAGCGGCGCTGGACGGGAAAAGGAGAACTGCGTCGGGCTGAAACTAGCAAAAACACTTTTGTACGTGCAGGTGTACAATAGGGACCTAAATCTTCAAATTAAAGCGTGCATTTAAAAAAAGAACAGAGTTTATTGGTCAGTGCTGGTAAAAGGGCTCATAAATCTGCTGCATCATGTTTTTGGTTTAGAGCCAGTAGATCAAAATATCATCAGTGAGTCTGCTACGACAACAAATAAAAGTCAATCAGAGGTGCTTATAAAATACAGAAACATATCTGTGTGTGTGTGTGTTGTACCCCAGCAACACCATCTGTCACCCCCTCCTCCCCTTTACCCCTCTTACCCTCTGTTACCCCCTGATGCGAGCAGACATGCTGCTGTTCTCTGGGCTGTGTCGGGGGGGTTTGACCTCACACTGTCCTGTCACGTACCCCACCCCTCATATCCACTCGTTAGTCAACTTCTGTCATAACAAACACAACTACACTACATGCAAACCTCCGCACGCAACACACATGACAGCATCGCTCGAGACGCATTATCATTTACATTTACATTTAGTCATTTAGCAGACGCTTTTATCCAAAGCGACTTACAGTGCACTTATTACAGGGACAATCCCCTGGAGCAACATGGAGTGAAGTTTCTTGCTCAAGGACACACTGGTGGTGGATGCTGGGATTGAACCAGCAACCTTCTGATTACCAGTACAGTGGTTTTACCCACTAGACCACCATCATATTATCAGTCAAACAACAAGAGTTTCCTCATTCTCGTCTCACTCTCTGGACATCAGAGCTGAATTTTTTAAACCTTCCCGTCTCGGCTTGACCCGGACCCGGCGTGGCTCCAGTGTGTTGAATTATTAATTTTTATGTGTTTTATGATGTTGAAGGCCGTTCTCAGCATCATCAACGGTAAAGTCATGACACTGCAGCATTCTGACATCATCATCACTCCACATCTGTGATGAACGCACCCGTTAGACGAGAAACGGACAAGATGAGAGAGATGAGACGAGACGGGAGCGGAAGGAAGAAGACGAGAGGCGAGAAGACACAGGAGATGAGAGAGAGAGAGACAGAGAGAGAAGGTGAGACGAGTAGAGGAGAGGACAAGACAAGAGACGAGAGGTGATGAGCGGAAACCAGACGAGAGAGGAAAGGAGATGAGGAGAGAAGAGACGAGTGAAGAGGAAGGACAAGACTAGAGAAAAAAGACGAGGAGACAAAGGAGAGAAGAGTCATGACAGGTCTCAGAACCTTTGACCTCTGACCTCTCAGTCCTCTACAGTGGCTGCAGATCTCCTGCATGAGACTCTTCACCTCTCTCTCTCTCTCTATCTCTCTCTACATCACAAGTCACTACAGGACGAATCTGTCCTGAAAAAAACTCTCTCCATCTATGCTGTCACGTTTGTAAAATGATTATGTATTTGTAAAAAGGTTATGCACAGCTAAAGTGATTTTGTTTTTGCTGACTGATGATGCATCCGTGAGCTGAGTTTTCCATCTCTGTCACTGTCCCGCGGACCACTCATCCGTCCTGAGAAATATTACACACACACACACAGCAACATGTTTTCTAAGAAACAAAAACACGCAACATGAATGAAATCAAAGACACACGGACACACTGCATCAAAAGATATTCTGTCATTAAACAGGATGATATCTGAGGCGGAGCAGATTCACACTGACCTCTGACCTCATCAGATCCTAATATACCGTCATACACACATCACACAAGACATTTCACTTCTACATGAACTCTGGATTATTCTTTATTTAACAACCAATACTGGGAACTTGTTTCCTAGAGTTTTTATAGAGATTATTTTAATAGATAAAGAGTCGGCACCTTGACGAGGAAATGGACAGCTAATGAGAAAAGAGAATGCTTTATAGATCAAAAGATGAAAGAATAGGACACAAGATAGAAAGAAAGAGAGAGAGAGAGGCAAAGTGTGCACGTGTGTGTCCACACAGAAACACTACTGACCTTTCAGTATAAAATGTGAAAACAGCAGCTCACTCCTCAATCTCTCATTCTTTATTTACTGTGTTTCTGCTCTGTTCTGTAATTCTGTCTCATGTCTCTCTCTCTCTCTCTCTCTCTCTCTCTCTCGCCACACCAAACACCTGCATCTCAGCTGCCTACATAGGGAGCATCTTAAAGATGCAGACGCTGTTTCAAATGCACGAACGGCCATAGTCACTCTGAGGTGAGCTGCTTGTACAGTGAGAGTTTTTCCATCATTATCAGTTACGTTTGCTAGATGCTTTTATCCAAAGCAACCAACATTGCATTATGCTTTAGATTTCTGAGTACGTGTTTCATATCACTCATGAAGTTTAAAACTCTTTTTAATTGAATCAATCTGTCTCTAAATATTAAGAACATCTTAAAAACCACTTACACATGCACACACTCTCACAGTCGCAGGCACGCACACACACACACTCATTCACACACTCGCGGGCAAACTATCACAGGTACACACACACACAATCCAATTCGGAGGTCCTCACACACACTCACAGGTACACACACATACACACACTTGCAGGTACACACACACACGCGCACGCACGCACACACACACACACACACACACACACACACACACAAATAAACTTGCAGGTCCTCACGCGCACTCATAGGTACACACACACACTCATTCAAACAATCGCTGGTACACACACACACACACACAAACAAACTCGCAGTTACACATGCACACAAACAAACTTGCAGTACACACACTCGTAGGTACACACACACACACAAACAAACAAACAAACTCGCAGGTCCTCACACACACTTACAGGTACACACATACAAACAAACTCGCAGGTACACATACAGACACACTAATACACACACACACACACACACGCACACGCAAACTCGCAGGTATGCACACACACGCGCGCAGGTCCACAAACACTCTCACAGGTACACAAACACACACTTGTAGGTACACACACTCACAGGTACGCACATACACACGCGCAGGTACACACACACTTGCACACACGGGTTCCAGCTGTACTGTAAAGCAGAACATGCTCTCTCTCTCTCTCTCTCTCTCGCTCTCTGCATCAGTCAATACCCACATGTTTGATGATTTATCATTTTCTACTCTCATTTGTCTCTTATTGACATTGTTTTTCCATTTATTTCACAAAATTGAATCAGTAAGACCAGAGGAATGTTACACACAAACACATCTGTACACGGAAAAGAACACAGAACACATGTACAGGGACATCAGCATGACAGACAGACGGACGGATATCTGATAAATCTGTCCGTCCATCCATGTTCTGTGTGTTCCAGTATTGGTGTTTGTGGGGTGTCATGGGAGATTATTAGAGCTGTGAAACACGGATGTGTGTGTGTGTCCAGGTTTAAGATAGACTGTATGTCTGGATATGAGCATCTCCCTCTCTGGAATTTTGCACTACAGGAAATAAATGATGAAAAACTGACACTGACGTTCAGCTATCACTCTTCACATCACATCCGAGTCGGAACTGATACTCATGTAAGTGTAGGTGTGTCCTCACCTGCTGTGATGTCATCGTCCGTCACATCCATCTCTTCCTCTGGAACTTTGGGTTCAGTGGGCGGAGCTTCAGGAGGGGGCGGGACCGGCTGGGTCGTGTCCGTGGCCGTTCCAGCTGCACACAAACACACAGAGTTAACAGTTAACATGTGCCAACATAATCTCACAGAACCCAGTATATTTTCCCCTCGTCCGTTCTCAAAAGCCACAATTTTCTGGCAAGCTCATTAAAAAGCTCATCAGGGTTTATTGGTGCTTTGCATTATCGAGGCTTTATTAAGCTTTAGCGGCTGATTACAACCATTTTTATTTAGCCGCCTCATTGGGTGCTTATCCTGGAATTACCAATTAAAATAAGCTTTTCATTAAAGCGCCTGGAAATGAATCGATGCTGCTTAAAGGTGAGAATGAGCTAATCTAGACGCGCCGCTAATTAATGAGACCCCCAGACCCCCGTCTGGCCTCGGCGGAGACATGGACACGTTTGGTCTTTAAGCTCCGTCAGACAGATCAACCTCTGATCGGCAGAAAAACACCAACAGAACCAAACAAAAACTAACTCGTGCACAGGAGAGATGAACTCATCCTCGCTCTACTTCAACACATGGTATGTCGGCAAATAACACCTGATAAATATACAAAGAATACTGGAATATGACACATGTCAATAAAATTGTATAAATCATAATAACAAAAATGGTGTCTCACTACTGTTTATTGAAAAACCCCACAAAAAATTACTAAAACCTACCGATAATACTGATCCTTTATTTATTTTGATTTGTATTCATTATTACAGTTGATATAATAAACATATGCTATATAAGAATATATTTTGATAAAATATTAAAAACTTTAATATAAAAAACTTACAGTGATTGTCAGGTTAAGTTATAACTATAAAAACTTTTTCATTATTTTGAGATTCCGTAACTCGAAGGAATGAATTATTATCTCATTTATTACGACCTACAAAATCAGAAAATTGAACTGAATCAAACACAAGACGTGAAAGAACATTAAATAAGACCAAGAATTGAGTGAGTACTGTAAACTCACCGCAACAACACCAAAAATTCATCATTTTTATCTTTAAGAACACCCATATGAAGAAAGAGTGTTCGACGTAACGATTATACACGCAAACACACATCTGGTTTATTATCCCCGTGGGGACAGTCCATAGGCGTAATGATTTATATACGTACAAACTGTATATATTATCTCCTAAACCTAAAGATCATAGAAAACTTTTTGCACTTTTTAGATTTTTTTCTGTACGATTTATTTGCTTTCTATGCCCATGAGGACATCAATTTTGGTCCCCACGGTGACACGAGTCCCCATGTGTTGGTGTAAATTCATATACATTGGATATACAAACAAGACCCCAAACACACACACACACATAAACACATACACTCTTCTAGTTTGAGACACTTTGGAACTCAAATTGACAACCTCCTCCCATTAGCTGTGATGAAGTGTGTGTGTGTGTGTCCTTGCTCAATTAACCTGTCATTGACCAATGAACAATCTAAAGATCGTCTCCCTCTCCTCATGATGGCACACCAAAACCTAGGGAGCTGCCTACTGAGGGACAATCATGAGGACACTTATAAAACCAAGGCATTTCCAGCCTACACTATTTATACAACATCCTGTGTCTCCATATCACACAATCTATGTTGACACTTGTAAATACACAAAATAAGAAAGCTCAAAAGAACCATCAGTGTGAGTAAATGTTTGATGGTGTTAACTGCAGTAATACTGTGATCTGAAGTGTGTGTGTTTGCTTCTGCTTTGATTGACTGAACCGTGATGATGTTGAGTTTTGTGTGTGTTCAGTGAAGCATATAACGGCAAGAAGGTTCCTCAGCATGATATGAACACACACACACACACACACACACACACACACACATACATATACACACACACTTCATAATTCAGAGCTGCTGGTGTCAGTTGTGTAAAATGGAGCCTGCAGCAAGGTCAAACACCCGTGTCAAGCATGACACACAGCTCGCACCCGGCCTTGTTAACCCCGCCCACCCCTATCCCTTCATCCTTTGTCTCTCTCTCACACACACACACACACACACACACACACACACACAGGAGAACAGTTTTAAAATTCAGCTAGGCTGCAGTAAGACAATATCTAAGCGAAATATGTGTCTCTCAAAATATCAGACTTTATCCAACATATACAAGCGGTATAAAGCAAACATTATCGCTGAAATAATCCTGAACAAGATCTGAATAAAGATCTAAAGGAGCACCTCATGCACATCTGCAGACAGACACATATTTCCAGTAGTAAACGTACTAAAAGCAGTAAATATCTGGCGTCTGAATGCCCGACTGTCTCAAACAAAATTTGATCTGAAGAATATTCTGCTTTATGTCTTACTGACTGACTTCATTCAAACACCAACACGTCAGGTTGGGGGGGGCGGTATGACCATAAACCTGTTTCACGGTGGGAGTAATATTATTTCGCAATATGAATATAAACCACAACACAGTTCATATTTACGAAGCGAGTGCATTTGTTGCAGCTACGCTGTTGTGTTTATAAACTGAAGGCGTGGTGAAGGAAATCGACAGCCGGTCACAGATGCTGTCAATAGAGCTTAAGTTGTAAATAACCCAGAATATTCCTTCAAGATAAACGCTAGTACTGTGTGTGTGGGGGGGATTATAGAGTCACATCCGCAGGGCTGGAACCGCCTGAGGCTGTTTATAATCACCTGCTCATCCTCCCCTCCCACCGATCGGCCTCTCTACCTCTGACTGCTTATCACCCCAGGGGATGCTGGGAAGGGTAAATCCCAACCATCAACATCTAACACGGGAGTCAAGCTTGAGCAGTGAAGATGATACAGAGACACTGGATCCGTTTCATAATGCACTTATGATATGTCTACAAACGCAGTATTTTAATAATAATAATTATCAAATAACTTCATACATTTTTTATATATTATGCTCAAATATAACTCACGCAGAACTCAGAATGCAGCTGTCTCACCTCACAGACGCGCAGAATCCAGAATGCATCAAATTGCATCTGTCTCATCTCACAAACGCGCAGAACTCAGAAAGCGTCCGTCTCACCTCACAGATGAGTGAAAAACCAGAATGGATCAGATTGCATCTGTCTCAACTCACACACGCGAATAACCCAGAATGCATCTGTCTCACCTCACAGATGCGCAGAACTCAGAAAGCGTCCTTCTCACCTCACAGATGCGCGAAAACCAGAATGAATCAGAATGCAGCCATCTCACCTCACAGACGCGCAGAAGTCAGAATGCATCAGTCTTATCTCAGACACGCAGAACCCAGAATGCATCAGAATGCATCCGTTTCACCTCACAGATGCGCCAAAACCCAGAATGCATCAGTCTCACCTCAGACGCGCAGAACGCATCAGAATGCATCTGTCTCACCTCACAGATGCGCATAACCCAGAATGCATCTGTCTCACCTCACAGATGCGCATAACCCAGAATGCATCTGTCTCACCTCACAGATGCGCAGAACTCAGAAAGCGTCCGTCTCACCTCACAGATGCGTGAAAACCAGAATGCATCAGAATGCATCAGAATGCATCCGGCTCACCTCACAGACGCGCAGAACTAAGAATGCATCAGTCTTATCCCAGACACGCAGAACCCATCAGAATGCATCCATCTCACCTCACAGATGCGCCAAAACCCAGAATGCATCAGTCTCACCTCAGACGCGCAGAATGCATCAGAATGCATCTGTCTCACCTCACAGATGCGCATAACCCAGAATGCATCTGTCTCACCTCACAGATGCACAGAACTCAGAAAGCATCCGTCTCACCTCACAGATGCGCCAAAACCCAGAATGCATCAGTCTCACCTCAGACGCGCAGAATGCATCAGAATGCATCTGTCTCACCTCACAGATGCGCATAACCCAGAATGCATCTGTCTCACCTCACAGATGCGCAGAACTCAGAAAGCGTCCGTCTCACCTCACAGATGCGCGAAAACCAGAATGCATCAGAATGCATCCGGCTCACCTCACAGATGCGCAGAACTCAGAAAGCATCCGTCTCACCTCACAGATGCGCCAAAACCCAGAATGCATCAGTCTCACCTCAGACGCGCAGAACGCATCAGAATGCATCTGTCTCACCTCACAGATGCGCATAACCCAGAATGCATCTGTCTCACCTCACAGATGCGCAGAACTCAGAAAGCGTCCGTCTCACCTCACAGATGCGCGAAAACCAGAATGCATCAGAATGCATCCGGCTCACCTCACAGACGCGCAGAACTAAGAATGCATCAGTCTTATCCCAGACACGCAGAACCCATCAGAATGCATCCGTCTCACCTCACAGATGCGCCAAAACCCAGAATGCATCCGTCTCACCTTCGATGCGCAGAACCCAGAATGCATCAGAATGCATCCGTCTCACCTCACAGAAGCGCAGATAGTCACACAGAACCCAGAATGCACCTGTCTCACCTCACCGGCTGCTTTTGTTGTGAACAGTAAAGGTCATATATTCATTTTCAGAGCGTCTAATGGCCAGTGTGCGTGTGTGCAGTGATTTGGAGAGATGACCTTTAACAGCAACAGGACGACAGAAACACAGAAAAACACCAGTGCTTGTCTGCCATCAGTAAACACTTCAGTCTAAATGAACAAAAACAGCTTATTTCTAGATGGACTGTGACATGTCTGTGTGTTCATTTATTTTATGATCTATGGGAGAAATAAAAACAATGAAAGTGCACACTTACTAAGAGAACAACAACCTGTCTGACTGTCACTGCAAATGCATTTCTCTCAACACATGTTCTTTTTTGGTTTTCTAAATCATAATCAATAATATCTGTGGCATCTTAACCAGCTACTATGAAATAAAACAACCTCTTGTGATGAAAGACACACAGCAAATGTCTTGACAGTGTTTTTAACATCTTAAAACTGAAACTGCAGTGTCAACTTTTATAGCCGACATATAATTTCTGCAAAACTCCACACGTGCTGCTGTGATTTGTTGAGTTGTTGCTATGGTGTTCTAGTGTGTTGCTATGTGCTTTTTTGGGGTGTTCTGAATGGTTTCTATGTTCAAATTCACTTGTGTCTATGAAAAGACAAGATACGATTGTTCAAAAGCAAACTCTAACTATGAGCAATTGTAGCAATGAATCTTGAACCGTATTGATCAGTGTGAACACACACATATATATGACGAGATGGACTACATATATGTGTGTGTGTGTGATGTCTTATCTATGATACAGAGCACATACCGAAACAGCTGTAGTGTTTAACGTGTGCGTGTGACAGATCAGTTTCACTGACCCCTGCAGTCCTGTATCCTGCTGAGGTCACTGCTGCCACGGTAACACTACAGTGACCAGCAGCTGTAACTATGGCAACCGTTCCCAAGGGCCACTGCTTGCCTCCCACTAACCCAACACACACACTGACATTTCTATAAAGAAAGATGCTGCACATGAGTTTGAATCGGACACGCACTTTTTAGATCGGACTTACACGTAATAGTTCACGTATTAAAAATATTTAATATTCTATTACATATAATAATGTGTGATTACAAATAATCCAGATCCAAAAGTGATTTCAGAACGGTGTTTAATGTGACACTCACCAGGGCTTACAGCATCCACGTACTGCGGCAGGTACGGCGCCCACAAGTCAATGGTGTCCTTCCTGCCCAACTGACCAATCCGACGCAGTTCTGCCAACAGAAGAGCCTGGGCCGCCTCTCGAACCTGAAACACACACAAACCAACACACACACCTGTCAAATACATTTAACACCACTGACACAAACACAGCAACATTTACTTATGGAACAGATTCTCTTTTCAAACACTGAAACTGAAATAAAGAACTGAATTCAATCGCCTGAAAGAAGACAAATAAGAAAAAGCCATTGAGAGACGCTGAGTGTGTGTGTGTCCCCGGAGGTCAGCAGGTGCTAAAGCAGCAAGATACCAATAAAAGTGTGTGTGTGTGTGTGTGCGTGCGCGTTCTGGAGAAAAAGGATTAAGGATGCTTAACAGAGCGTCTCTTTCTTTTCTCGCTCTATCTCCTTCTCTTCATTTCTCTCTCAGTGTGGTGTACGACACCATTGCGGTCACACACTTTGACACACACACACACTCTTTAATAAAATAAAAGACTTTTGTATATAACAATAAGTAAAGTAAGATAAAAAATCTAAGTAAGTGAAAAAAGGTTGTTCATGGTGGCACGTGGCACATTTTGCCGTGTTATTTTTATGTTGCGAAAAGTAATATTGGATGCCAATAACATCACAGCTATTTAGTTTCATTTCATTTGGTCCATCAATACTGACACAAGCTTCTCTTTCCCGACATCCCTAAAGTAAAGAATCACTCGAAAACCTTTTTATAAACAACTACACTGATATTTGTGTAGTCTAAATAATAACATTACCTCTAGGCAGCGATCCTGCCATCTGCGTGCCAACATCTCCAGCAGAGGAGGCTTGAATTTTTCCAAACCCAGAAGATCAGGTAACATCACACAATGCATGGCAGCCAACTGACTCCAACCTACAGAGAGACAGAGAAAGAGAGAAAGATAGAGAGAGAGAGAAAGGAGAAAGAGAGAGAGAGAGAGAAGAGAAAGGAGAGAGAGAGAGAGAGATAAAGAGAGAGACCATCATCATCATCACTTACAACAACCCTGCATCATTACAGGAACCTACATAGAAACATATCTGTAAACTATATTCATGAGCAACATCAAACAGAGATTGACATAAATCAGAAATATATGAAAGTATAAATCAAGAATATATTCAATGTACTAGTCCGTCATTTGCTATCCATTCACTAAAAAAATTAAATATATACATAAAAAATTGGCATATATTTTATGGTTATAGTGAACAGATTCTTTACTGATAATCCAGATCTTTTTTTTTTATGGATAAGCCAGAAAAAAAGGATCTTCTTTTAATGACTAGACTTCAGCAAATGTGTGAAGTTGTTAAATGTTGAAATGAGCACCAGTTCTATTTGTTCAGATGTTTAGGAGTTGAGCTTTTATATGCAGATAGATCAAATGTATTTCTGTATGAGTGGTGAAAGCAATGCATGTGTGAAAAAGTTTTCTTGAAATAATTAAACATGTGATGTGCACAAAAGTTTTTATGTGCACACTTTAAACCATCAAGCTTTGAAGTTTTTATATTTATTTATAACACTTTAAATGTAACACTCTGCTTAATTTATTTATTATTTCATATAGGAATTTATAGTCCGTATAAATTTGACCAGTGTGTGTGTGTGTGTGTCTGCTTGTGCATTTTGTGTTCTGTGCGTGTGGAGTGTTATGTGTATGTATATGTGTGTGTATGAACCTGTGTGTGTGTGTGTGTGTGTGTGTGTGTCTGCTTGTGTATTTTGTGTTCTGTGTGTGTGGAGTGTTATGTATATGTATATGTGTGTGTATGAACCTTTGTGTGTGTGTGTGTGTGTGTGTGTGTGTCTGCTTGTGTATTTTGTGTTCTGTGCGTGTGGAGTGTTATGTGTATGTGTGTGTATGAACCTGTGTGTGTGTGTGTGTTTATTCTGAGTGTGTTCACTTTTTTATAACTTTTATAAGTTGTATAAGTTTAATGTTTTGCTAATAGTCAATATGTTTCATGTACAGCTGCTTTGTAACAATGAAAATTGAAAAAAGCACCATATACAGTAAATAAAGTTAGGTTGAATCAACACTTCATACCATTATTACACAGTATAATACATTCAAATAATCACGTGTGTGCTTGTGAGTGTGTGTGTGTGTTTGTGTGTGCGTGCGTGCGTGCGTGTGTACACATGCTAAACATGAAGGAGACAAACATGAAGACAGAAACACAGACAGAGTCCGACTACAAGCACAAGACAGTAATACACAAACACATACAAACACATTCTGGCACTTAGCATGAGGCGCACAGAATGCACAGAGAGAAAGAGAGCCGGAGTCAGGAGAGAGAGAGCGAGTGAGCCAGACTCCTTTATTCAGAGAGATACCTTCATTGACTGAGGGCGAGTGAGACAATCCTGAAGCAGAAGATGAGACAGCGACGGCAGCTTGCAAGGGGAGCAAAAAAGAAGTGAGGAAGAGAGTGAGAGAAAAAGAAATTAAA
This sequence comes from Triplophysa bombifrons, assembly GCA_029783895.1. NCBI lineage: Eukaryota > Metazoa > Chordata > Actinopteri > Cypriniformes > Nemacheilidae > Triplophysa > Triplophysa bombifrons. Next base: position 872,789 of record CM056466.1, read on the forward strand.
AAAGGAAAGAAAGAACAAACGAATGAAGAAAGAAAGAAAGAGAGAGACAGAGAGATGGAGAGAATGAAAGAAAGTAAGAAAGAGAGAGAATGAAAGAAAGAATGAAATGAAGAAAGAAAGAGTAAGAGATAGAGAGAGAGAGAGAGAGAGAGAAAGAGAGAGAGAGAGAGAGAGAGAGAGAGAGAGAGAGAGAGAGAGAGAGATAGAGAGAGAGAGAGAGAGAGAGAAAGAGAGAGAGAGAGAGAGAGAGAGAGAGAGAGAGAGAGAGAGAGAAGCCTGCAGCGGTGTTAGAGGAGAACAGCAGCAGATTTTAAGTGAAATGATTTATTTGTACAGTAAATTTGTTTGTAAATGAGGAGTGAAATTCAACAGTCTTATCAATCATTAATAATCCTTCTCTGTTTTTAATTCTTTATGATATTCAGGATCAATTTAAATTTAAAATTAAAGATGAAGTAAGAAGATATGATTCATACAACAACCAAACACAATTTGTGTAAAGATGTGAAGACAAACATGAAATTCTTCAGTAAATTAGTCACATTTTACACTAAGAATATTAGTTATTATAACATTTAACATGAACCAATGTTTTATATATATATATATTTGGGCTGTCAATGTCAACGTTTTTTTCAGATTAACATGTTAAAAATATTTAAGGCAATTAATGCAGCATTCGATTGTTGTGTCATCCTTTGTCTAGGTTACATTATATAATCACGCTTTTATTCGTGTACAGGCTTTTAAATCACTTATGTGCATTTTGAAACAGTAGCTTTGTTCAGTGAAGATAAACAGTTTCTAGCTGTGGGACACACAAAACACAACACATGGTCCAGTCTGGTGTGTAGTCACGCGCTAAAGGCTGCGTCAGTCAGTCTCTGTCAGACAGCGCTTCAGTATTAAGTTCTCTTCTGTGCTTAAATGAATCAAAACCAAATCATGACAGAAAGCAAGTTTGTTTAGAATACTCATAAGCACAGACTCCAACAAGTTAGGAAAAAACTTAAATGAATGCAAAGAGTTCAATGTGTTTTGTAGCTTTAATGAGAATTCTTCTGTATTTAATTTACAATTTCGCATTAAAGACTGTATTTGTGTTTGAGAACTTCAATTCAATTTCTGTCAATTTCCTGCCTATTACAGGATAGCTCTCAATTATACTGTTGAATCTATATAATTAATGTTAAAATGAATAAAAAAGAATAAATTTAATAGAGACATCAGTAGCAGTACTAATAAAAGAATGTTGGCTTTCGTTCATAAAATGATGCTGTTAAAGAAAGATGTTTTTTTCTATATTAATTCGAAGATTAAATGTGAAATTATTATATTGTAAAAGTATATTTTAAAACAGTAATGTTATGTGTGATTAATCAAATTACAATTTTTTTATCGATTGACAGCACTTATATATATACACTCTTTAAAAAGGTACTTTAAAAGGTTCTTTGATGCCATAGAAGAGCCTTTTGGTTCCTTAAAGAACCTTCAACATGTGAAATGGTAATAAAGGTAAAGAAAGGTAAGAAAGAGATGATTCTTTAAAGAACATTTGACTTAATAAACCAAAAATTGTTCTTCTATGGCACATCTTTGTGTTTATTTCTCCATTTCAATTAGATTTTCATATTAAACATGAACGATTCCAAATCACGAATTATCATAAACGACAACATTAATATATTTAGCTGAAAAACATCAAATGACTCGCAAACTTCTGACATTTTTCTCTTGTGAAAAGTGATGAAAAATCCTCAGCTATTGGAAAACATAGGTGTTAAGAGACAAATCCATTGAGTGTGTAACAAACTTCAAAACCCATAAATATCTGAGGGAAAGAGCTCCATCATCACTGAAAGAGAGAGAAAGAGAGAGAGAGAGAGAGAGAGCAAAGCCATGCATGCACACATAAAGACAGAGAGTCGTTGCACCTGTCGTGAAGAAAGTTTACATTTGAATTTAATTCATAAAACAGCTCTAGTGAAGTTCCATCAGCACCAACATCTTCAAAACTTTCTTTTTTAAAAAAGAGAAAACTTTTTCTCATTATTTTTCAAGGACTTTTGCCGCTCTAAAGCAAAAGAAAAACTTTTTCAAACCTTTTGAAAAAGAACATTTGTTCAGCCATTAGAGGTTCACCAGGATACACATTTAAATTGAAATAAAAACACATTTCAAACGACAGAACTTCGCAAATTTTTCTATGACACTCTTCCTGGAATCATCTGCACCTCCTCTGTTCGTCTCGAGAGTGAGATCTGCTCTTAAATTCAACCGTTTGTTTCTCTAAATCCCTCGATCTGCCTTTACCAGACGACGGCACGTGCTCGTCTTTTATCTGTACGCCCGATTTAAAGAACGACTCCATTAAATAACACTTAATAACAACCTGAGCGCAGTTTCACAAACCCGTCCGGATCAATAAGAGGAAACGAGGAGGGGGAAAACACGCGGCGCACGCTGAATAACTTTCATTACATCTACGAACCTTAAGAGAAGTGGGAGATCAATATTCTCTCTCTCGGAGATAAAAGTGCACGGCTTCTTTCACTATATTTTCTCCATCTCGTTCAGCATGAGAATTCATCGGACAGGCGCGTGTCAGAATGTCGGACACGGAGGGCTGATGTTTCTCCGAGCGCTGAAAGAGCGGTTAGCATGTGAAAGAGATGCTGCGGGCCCTTCTGCGCACAGAGAGGTGAAGAGCGACACACACACATCCCGTCTCAATGGGGACGAACAGGCGTGCGGCGTGTTGCTGAACACAAGCGATTATTCACAGTCTGTCTCTATTGTGAATGAACAATGGCTGCTTGGGATGGCTGACAAATTAGGGCACGTGTGGAGGAAGTGTGTGTGTTGCTAAAAGGCTTTAACAGACAGCGTGACCCAGAGAAGAGAACTGGAGAAACATGTTGTGTTCACAGTCTGAACTGAATGAAATAAGACAGAAAGACAGAACGAGGTGAAATAACACAAAGAACACGATTAAATGACTCTTTTGAACTGGTTCTTTAAAATGAGTCGTTTAAATAAACTGTAAATGATTCAATCAAAAAAAGAAGCATAATAAACATTGAAGACGAGGACTGTCACAATCAAATAATGCCAAAATTCATCTTCAAATTAGTTTATTTTGTATTTTCTCCCTTTTTGCCAAAAGTTTAAACTACAATTCGAGTATATTGATTTATAACCATTGTGGCTTTAACAGCAAAACTTTGAATGGCTGGTGAATTATTTAGGATATTTTCATATGTGTCAAATTAACACAATATTGATAACCGTGGTTTTTAATAAAAAGACAATAGTGGTATCTTGTGACACCCCTAAACTTCTGAATCGTACTATTGACAACGTTACACTTTAGGAAACAAAGTGTGTGTGTCTTTCTCTGTGTGTGTGTGTGTGTGTGTGTGTGTTTGTATCTGTCTCTGTGTGTGTGTGTGTGTTTGTATTCGTCTCTGTGTGTGTGTTTGTATCTGTCTCTGTGTGTGTGTGTTTGTATCTGTCTCTTCTGTGTGTGTGTGTGTGTGTGTTTGTGTCTGTCTCCGTGTGTGTGTGTCTCTGTGTGTGTTTTTTTGTCTCTCTGTGCGTGCGTGTATATCTGAGTGTGTTTGTGTCTGTCTGTCTGTGTGTGTGTTTGTGTCTCTCTGTGTGTGTGTGTGTGTGTGTGTGTGTGTGTGTGTGTGTGTGTGTGAGTGTGCGTGTGTTTGTGTCTCTCTGTGTGTGTGCGTGTGTTTGTATCTGCCTCTGTGTGTGTGTGTGTGTGTGTGTTTATGTCTGCCTGTTTGTGTTTGTGTTTATGTATGTATCGGTGTGTGTGTGTGTGTGTGTGTGTGTATGTATCCGTCTCTGTGTGTGTGTGTATCAGTCTA
>CM056466.1:881672-941672 GCA_029783895.1 Triplophysa bombifrons
GTTCTTCAACGTTTATTCAATGTTAATCCAGCGATTACATCAATGCTTAATGCTGGACACACACACATAAACGGATAAACATATATCGCACACATCACATGAACACACACATCCACAAAAACGTTACATCACACACACACATATCAGTTTGTCATCATCACGGGGTCTCAAATTAACTATCCAAAGATATTCTGAACTGTGATCTTGTACAGCATGACTACAGATAAACTACAGATAATGAAAACACACACACAAAAACATAAATAACTCACAATAACACATAACTCAAACAACAGGAAAAAGGCTTACAATGTGTTTTATGTGCTTAATGTTAATAAAACAGCTCTCATAATTTACACAGACATGTTCAAACACACGAGTCATGTCAGCGGCTATAATAAACTGCAGTCTGTACTTTATGGCCGGCTTCAAGGCTTAAAGTGAATCTTCATCCAAAATTTTTAATTCTGTCATCATTTTCTCACCTTCGAGCTTTTTAAAATGTATAAATGTCTTTGTTCTGATGAACGCAGGGAAAGATATTTGGAAGAATGTTTATAACCAGACAGATTTTGACCCCCATTGACTCCCATAGTAAAGAACAATGGTAGGCAAAAGTGACCCAGAACTGTTTGCTGTCCTACATTCTTCAAAATGTCTTCATTTGTGTTGAACAGAACAAAATAAAATGTTCAAATAATTGTATTATTCCTACTATGGGAGTCAATGGGGGGCAAGATATATGTGGTTAGAAGCATTCTTCCAAATATCTTTCTCTGCATTCATCAGAACAAAGACATTTATACAGATATATTTTATATAAATTTTGGGGTGAAGTATTCTTTTAAGGCTAGATATACTAAAATGAAGGTTTAATATGTTGTAAATGAAAATAAATGGCCTGACATCTGTAGGGGATAATCCACAACTAGCCGTGCGTTAATGGATTTAAGTGCACACCTTCGTTCCGGCCAATGAGAGTCGAGTTTTCAAATTTAATATATAACTTAAACTATATCACATGATATACCAGAACCACACCAGTGATGTTTTCATCCAAGACATTTTAATAAAAGCCACTTAAATATCCTAATTTAACTAAGACATAGTCCGGTTTTAAGCGAAGACTTGTCTGCGAAACCCGACCTAAATGTTAAAACACCTTTGATACGCAATGTATTTACTCCATCCTGTCCTTCACGCACGAGAGTTTCTCTCTAAATCAAATCCTTTAGTGTTTTTATTCAACTTTTAAACATGACGTAACAGACAATAGTTTGTCAAGTTTGCTTGAGAGTTGAAGCATCACGGTCAGCAGCACACGACTCATCACAGCATCACTGCACTATATTTAACACATCAGATGAGATCAGAATCATTACATGACACCTGATCTCAGATCAGACCTCTCTGGAAACATTCAGACGCTGTATGACTTGACTCACACCCTAAAATTATAATGGGTTCTAATGCGTCCTTTTGTCGAGTCGCATCGCGCCGCATTCGGTGTAGACACGGTGTCACGCTGCCCGCATCACAACGTATTTAATGTCAGCATAACAAGATATCACTCCTGGGTGCCTTACATAACATCATCCTGCGATCTGATTGGACGAGCGCTAGCAGTGACCGATTCAGTAATTATTTCCACACGCACAATCCTGCGTCACAGATATAGATCAGACACTCACACACCCTACTCCTGTGATGTGAATTTGTTAAAACGAACAAACAAACTACACACAAGAAGCTGTGGCCTGAATAGTGTGTCATTTTTGTATGTTAAAGCTCAACATTTAGAATCAACAAGAATTTAGAGAACAAACAAACACACAAACATATGCATGTAGACAAACATTTCTGCGCATGGAGGCACACTGCCATCTAGAGGACATTTACACATCTGCCGTGAAGGGATAGCTTGTGTTTGTGTGTGTGCATGAATAATAAAAACTGATTATTACACACACACACACACACACACACACACACACACACACACACACACACACACAAGCACAGTACAACTGCTAATGACTTAAAAGACGAGAAAAAACACAAATAAAACCACAACCTGATCCTGACACACACACCTTCACACAAACAGTTTAATTCTTTAAAACCTAAAAGATTTCTGAAAGTCAATCATAATGAATATAATGGAACACTGTGACACCTCTACAGTTAAAGTACACACGTCATGTGACCAGACCACAACTTTTGTGTGTTTATAAGAACTAGCGGGGATGTCCATGACAGCAACACTCACAGACAAATATAGATGCAAAACATCAGCAGGCCATTACTAAATCAATACACAAACACACACACAGCAGCGTTAAACAAACACACTCAAATAGATTACACACACTGTGTGTCAAAAATCTCAAGGACACAAAAACACTCGAAGTGTGAGAGCAGGATTGTTTCATTTGATTATTTAATTATTTGATTATAATCAAATGTTATTTTATTTTGTAATAATTATTTTTAATAACAATGTTGTTTGTTATGTTTGGTGTTACTGATATTAATGCTCATAACTAAAAACTGCCACACGCACACACATAGAGACACACACACACACACACACACACACACACACAAACACACACAAACACACACAAACACACACAAACACACACACAAACAGATCCATAGTCAGGTTGTTTGATTGCTGATGGTTGTGTCATTAGTTCAGTCGGTGTGTGTCTGTCGTACAGAACACCAATGCGAACAATAAGGACACACACAGATCACATTCAAATTACTCCGTTATTAACTGTCAGTCTGACACAAAAGACACAGAAAAGTGATGTGAACATCCCTATTACCCCAAGCATCACACTTTTGTGTGTTTGTGTGTATATGTGTATGAATGTGCGTGCGCGCATTCTAGAACAAAAAGGTCAACAGACCAACAGAAGAGATGATAAGAGAAATCAAAGACACAGAGAAGAAGAGAAACAGAGAGACAGTGAAAGACAGACTGTGAGACAGACACACCTTGTCAGCGTTGTCTGCAGCGAGCAGGTTTGTGGCGAGCGTCTGCAGCTTGTGTTGTGCCATGTTCTTGAGCGCAGCGAGACTGCGGCGGGTCATGGCCTGTTTCAGATTGACCGCGGGGTGATTGAGAGAGTCCAGCGCTGCGGGTACGGCCTCATCGCATGCGTTCAGAATCTCCACCGCTGTGATACCCATCACACAACGGTCCAGAGCCCCTGACAAACACACACACATCACACAATGGTCACAGAGACAGAGTCGTGTCCTCAGACGGGACAACAATCACACACAACCATCATGACTTCAAATAATAATCTGTCTGGTTGCTTCCACTGCGACAGACGGTTTCTGATCCGTGAAGCTGACCTTCAACCCTGACCCCTGACCCTGAGACTCACCTGTGTCCATCTGCCACACGTACACGGATCCATCGGAACATCCCACCACCAGGTAATCGTCACACGGCCTCCATTTGATCACCTGGATGGGGAAGAGATGTCTGGAGGCCAACATGATGCATTTTCTCTCTCTCAGACTGAGCAGACCGACGGAGTGATCGCTGGCCACGGAACACACGCAGTGCTGCACACGCGTCTACACAAACACAAATACACAACGAGTTTCACACTCAATGATGACCGTACACATCACATATGAGGACAACTAACACTGGGAGAGAAACGTGAACACCAAAAGCACAAGATGAGATCAGTAAGTAAAAACACATTCAACCTCTCCAGACAAAGTGTGCAGTTTTTATGAACAACTATATTTATTTAATTATATATTTATTATTTCCACTGCACAAATGTCTGCTCTGATATCATTCTGTCCGCATTGATTCTTTTTCACAAAGAACACGACAGCTTCTACAAGCGAATTATGAAATGCCAACAACGTCGTCAACACGAGCTAAATAACAACCGAGAGTCAAAACCTTCCAACAATGAAATTGGAAATGATATCACGGAGAACAAAATGAAAAAATAGGAAAGCAGAGCGCTTCACGTAAGGTCACCGGCTGTTTGTGTCATACAACAAATCCCACAGCAAAGGTCAAGCATGACTTAAGGGGGGAGCGGGAGCGTTGCCAGGACAACAGCAGAGTCCACTCTTCTGATTGTATTTTGGAGACATTGTAAACTCTCGCTCTGACATTTCATATGAAAAGTCTCTGTCTAATTGGTCACCGAGGTGGGAGTGAGAGATTAGAGCTTCTGTTATTGAGTCATGAAACCGCATCAACACATCTATAAATGATGGAAGGAGGTGGAGGACAACATTTGAACAGACAAATTAAAAACATTCTACAAAATAAGAAAAGTGATGTGGGTCAACCAGAGCAGGAAACACATTAAGAGTGTGTGTGTGTTGACAGGTGATGTTCTTGAGTGGTGATGTATTGTCATGAGAAACCTTGACCATGAGAAACACACCAGATACATCCCTGCTCATCACATCACTGTCACCATGGTAACTCATCTTCTCCCTTCAACCCCGCAAGCATTACAACTTTGTTGCATTGAGATACAATTTCACCCCATAATAGATTGAAAATGTTTTGTTATTAATATTATATGATTCATATTATTATTAGTATGGTCAAATGATTAATTAATCGCATCCAGAATAAAAGTTTTATACATAATATGTGTCTGTGTATTGTGTCTATTAATTTTGTATTTGATAAAACAAAAACATATATATATACATTAATGTATTTAATACATTTTTTAGATGTATTATTTATGTACTTATGAATAACTTAAATAACATATAATCATTTACAATTTTATATTTTAAACTTTTCCAAAATATATGAATGCATGTGTATGTGATTATAAACACAACGTACATGGACATATATTATGTAAACACAAACTTTTAATTGCGATTAATCGTTTGACAGCCCTAATTATTATTATAATTTTTATTTTCTGCCAATAAATGCACATAAAAACAAAGTGGTCTCTTATTTCTTCCAGAGATGTAAATTTAATTGAGAATTATTTTAATATTATGCATTAATATGATTAATTCAGCAATCAGGCTTGCTGTATGTTAATCGCAGTTCTTCTTGTTTATTTTAATTTGACACACATGAAACTTACGCTGCAGTTTTCAGGAGGCACGATCAGCTGTGTGATTTCTCCCCCGTGAACGCAGAAGATGTGCTTCATCTCGCCTGTGAAAATGTCCCAGATGATGACAGAGAAGTCCACACCTCCGGACACCAGCGAGCGCTGATCGTAGCGTGGAGACACCTGATGTGGGTACAGCAAACATGTGACCTTGTGTCTGTGACCTCTGAGGGTTCGATGAGGAGGCCATCCTGCACACAAACAGACGAATACATGAAGAAGCGTACTAGTGTAGATGAGAGGTCTTGTGTTGATTCTCATGAGCACCTCTGCGCAGCATGTGTTCTCCCTGCAAGAGCTGAACGATGGCCGTCTGAGTGGCAGGAACAAGTATTATGCTTCCATCCTCACGGCCGCACACCAGCCGACCCTGAGAGGGGATGTACACACTGGCCGTCACCTTGATGGGATCATTGGAGCTGGGCAGAACACTCAACTGGTCGATGATGCCGGCCGGAGATGGAGTCAGCTTATCAAAGGCCTCCTGGAGACTGATGCTGGCCGACACCTGCAGCTCTGAGAGAAAATATATATGATGTGTGGTACAAACGATGTCTTTATGTAGTAGAGTGGACACTAGGGGGCAGTGCTGAGTCCCGTACCTTCAGCGGATGAGAGCAGCGTTAAGGGAGATGTTTCCGGAATGCTCCACAAAGTCAGTCTCCCGGCGGAATCTCCTTGAATCAGTAGCTTGTGGAAGGGTTCCCTCCGGCCGTAAAAGAATCGGGTGACCGGTGGACAGATCAGGAGCTGTGAGGACGCATACAGAAACATCAAAAACACATCTGCAAATCATCACAGCGTCAGAGAGAGTCACTCACTACAAGACACACACTGAAAAACACCCAATGCCCGACGGCACCAGTCTCTGTGAACCGCATCTCTGTATGATTTAAACATGAGCATCTATTTCCTGTGAGAAGGGAAATGATGCAGAATCATGACTGAGACACGACAGATATTTGAGTCATGACACAAACAAAACGACACAATATGAACACAGGGTGAATTGTGTTTTTTATTTTAATGGACTAGGCCGATGTTCAAGTTAAAACTTTGTAAGTAGAAGAGTCAGTTTGTGTGGTAGAACCACTAAAACGGTAAAAGACAGTTTAGATAATAAACCACTATTATTATTAATCATATTAAGTTTTTTTTCAGCTTCTATGACTGTGTTCAAGACATAAAAATAGGTTTAATTAATCAAAAATAAGATTTTTTTAAAGACAAAATTTGTATTTACTTGATTAAAAACTTTTTCCAAGTGTGTTTCTTTCATAAATATAACCGTGTGTGTGTGTGTGTCAACTGTAAATGATAAACTTGTTGTGCTTTCATATATTCGGAGCGTGATGTATTGAATATAGTGCAAAGCTTTCATTCAGAGAAAACCACACAGTCACACGTGACAACATGCTACACGCCTGCACACTCCAAACCAAAGAGGAACGAACAGAAAGATCTCCGATAAAAAAAACTATAAATGAAAAATGTGCCACGTCCCAGCTACTGGCCCTAATAACACTATAATATTTTATTAATTATTTAAATATTTTTTTCACTAATTTTCAATTCAATATTTGAAAGTAATATATTCGTCAAATTTTAAAAGATAAGTAAAAATATTCTTTGCTTTTCAATCATTGTAATAATATGGCTAAAAAGCAAATCAAAGACTCATAAATGTTAGTATAATAAATCAACTTGTTTTCTGAGCTGTTTACCAGCAAACTAGATCTGTCAGATTCATCCGTTTGCATGCGATCTGACGCTGCAGCGAGTGTGAAGAAGCTCAGGGATGCCGCATGCTTCTTCAACTGGTGAAGACGGATGAGGGGACTCAATGATTGGCCGATTTAGTGGGAGGAGCATGAGACCTGGCGAATTAGAGTGATTCTTCAAAGACAGCGAGATGGAGGCAGAAACGCCAGACACTTAAAGACATCCAATCAGATTCACTGATTCAAAGCTACGTTTGTCAATGACAGGTTTCCCACTGTGTTCCACCAATGAAACTGCATGATTCTTTTAGAGATTTATAGATAAGAATATCAAGTTGTTTAAATTCAGTCACGAATCAATCGTTTAGATAACTGTGTAATGCTAGAACATAAAGCCAAGAATAACTGAGAGAAAATGACAAACCACCATTCAAAAGTTGTTAGGTCACCCTACGCAGACATTTTAATGACACTTTGATTTAAAGTGACAGTTCACCCAAAAATAAAATCATTTACTCACCCAATTGTCATGTCAAACCTGTATGAAGTTCTTTCTTCAGCAGAACACTAAAGAAGATATTTTGAATAATGTTGTCAACTGGACCCATTCACTTGCATCGGTTTTGTGTCAATAAAATGGGGGCCAGCTATTTTCGGTTACCACCTTTCTTCAAAATATCTTCTTTTGTGTTCTGCGGAAAAAATAAACTCAAAGATTTGAAATTTCAAGATTATATTAAATTTTTGGGTGCACTTTAAGGGTGCTTAAATGTTTAAAATGATTTATGCAGACAAAATTCACTTCTGGTAAAAAAAAGATTTCATTAAAAAACAAAAATGTTTTTTAAATGGATGACTTAGACTGAATAGATGAAAACTCAAGCTTGAGCTTACAAAGATGATGAAACATTGAAAGACATAATAGTTTCATTTGTGTTATTCTAAATGTGAAAAAATTATAATAATCTATGACCCTGAACTCTTGAAAAATAGTGTTATTAATGTGTATCAAATGTGCAAATGTAATGTTTTAAAGATTTTTTTATATATATATTTTTTCATATTTTTATAAGAGTGGGAACCCTGTTATTATTACAACCGTAGAAAATCCTGAACATGTGATGTTATTAACATAGAATTTCGATTCACAGGTTTGAATTGTCTGATTATAATAGTCACTATGATCAGTTTATGAATTCCCTATTTAGTGACTGGATGTCTGGGGCATATTTATGCATCTAGAGCGCCCCCCGCTGGCGTGTCTGCGTCTGTCAGCTGGGCTTACTGGTGCCTCTAGAGGCCGTTGGCTGTATTGCAATTCAGGAGTGTAGAGCTCTGCATCACAACTGCTGTCAGGTAGACACACCACAACACACTGCCCCTGCCACACCTCCTCCAACTGGGAGGGGCAAGGGGCGGAGTTGAGGGGAGGGGTCAACAACAGACAAAAGAGCAAATCATAAATAAACAAAACACACACATAAAATGCTGTACAAACACATAAACAGACTAGACTAGGACCAGACTACTGAGAAATATTACAGACACAAATTTAACACAAATCTGCTAAACATCAATTTACTGCATGTATTATAAAGAACCATGAAAGTGAAAAATCGCTTTTATTTTATTTTTTGCAAAGCCGTGTCAGCTTCTATGTCTATGCTCATGGTGACAAACGTGTTTAATAACATAAACAATATTAATTTCTGACCTGTTTGTCAATGCTGTCCGCTATACTGTACACCAGCGGTGGAATGGAGCCTTCTGTGGTTTTCCCAACACTACTGCGAAAATGTTCACTCGCCGGGAGACAACTGTGACACACACAGGTATGAGGTCTGAGTATGACCTAATTTGTTGCAAATTTGTGTGTGCATTGTCATGTTGACAGAGTGTAAGTGCGTGATCATGTGTACAGTAATTGGTGATGGTGTGTAAATGTGCGATTGTTATTTGGTCACATGTAGATCGTTTGGGTTTAATATAGCGTTGTGAGTGTGTTGGTAGTTTGCAAGTGTGCTTTTGTTTGTTGGTAATTGTGTGTATGTAGGTGTTGTTGTCACCTGGGTGGTAGTTTGTAAATGTAGCTGCAGCCGTCTTCAGTCCATATGATGACTTTATCTGCAGCGATGAACTCGCCTCCAGACCACGACTGACCGCTCTCACTCGGAACAGAACACAGCAGAGAGAAATCACCAGAGTCAAACACCTGTAACACACAACACAACATCAGTTAGTCATACAGAAGAACATACAAACACACACACGCTTACACTTAGACAACACCACCAGCATCATACATGCAAACACATGCACGCACAAACAAACGCACTGACACACACTCACACGCACAAATGCACACACACTTACTCTCCAGTATTTGGAGCACACCACCAGCAGTGAGAGTTGTGTGAATGTGCAGAATGAGATACTCTGACAGCCCTGACAGTAGATGGGCTTTGACTCTTCTTCAAACACTGGATCCAGATCCTGCTGAACACACACACACACACACACAGAGTGAATACACACATGGGCATGGATCTCCGGAGACTCACACCATGAGCATCATGTTTTAAAGCAGGAGTTTATATGAAGACTAGCGTGATTCTCACCTGCATCCGGCTGACTTCTGCTGTGATTATCCACACCTTCAGAATCCCAGTGACAGATACGGCAACCACTGTGTCCTCTTAAACACACATGACATGACATGAGATGCATTATGGGTCATTTAAATGGTGAAAATACAAAACAGTGTCACAGAAGTATGTGACTTTTATTTTTACTCTGCCATAAAAACACCACCTATAGCCACAGAAAAAAAATAAGAGACCATTTCAAAATGATAGCATTTCAAGTGTTGAGGTAAAATGTTTCATTCTGTGAACTACTAACAGTATTTCTCCCAAACTTCAAATAAAAACTTTTTCCCATCTGCATTTATTAGCACCTCAAATACTGCAAAGAAAACAAGTTCAGATTCACTTTTAAGCAACACAACAGTCATATTTCATTCATTATGTCATGTATTTTAGAAAAGTAAAATAAAATATTTATTTATTTTGATAACCTGGATTTTTATGACAGTTTTCAAGTGTGTAGTCAAGCGGTCAGTCTTTCACATTGCTGTTGGATGACTTAATGTCACTCCTGAGGTTTGATTTTGTTGATATATTTGTCTGTATCTGTGCAACACGTGTGGTTTATGACGTATAAAAAGCGTCTCATATCAGAGTGGGATTTACCCTGCGTGCGGTGCGAGTGAATGACGCTCATTGAACTGATCCAGTCTGGAGAAATCTTGGACACGAGCGAGTACAGAACCTCCAGGCTGGTGGCATCCACCACTAGGATTTCTGGGTAATGGCCGTGGCACAGGAGACGGCCCTCTCTCTGTGTGCCGATGGTGAACTGATAAAACTGTTGAAACATAAGAGATTTATTCACATCTAAATACTGTAAGATGTTCTCTGTGATTCATAAGGTGTAGTCTTGAGAAAGTTACCTGTATACCGGTGTGAGCACAGGCCAACTTTGTGAACTCGATACAACGGCCGTCGCTGACATCCCATAAACACATTTCCCTTTCAGAAACACACACAATTAACACAACATTCTACAGGTTGTCATGTTTATTTTCCTCTCTCACTGTCTCACACATCCTCTCTCTCTCTCTCTCTCACCCATTCTCGGAGGTGCTGACGAGGTACTGTTTATCGCTGCTGGCGCTAGCTTTGGAGAGGCAGGTGACGGACGCTGTGTGTCCGAACAGCAGAGCACGTGGATTTATCTGAACACACAGTCAAATAAAAAAAAGTGTCAATAAACAGTCATGAGCGCTCATGCAGAAGAGGACAGTGAGTGTGACCTCTGACCTCCAGCTCCGGGGTCATGTCCCAGATGCAGATCTGTCCGTCATGGCAGCCGGTGATGATGGTGCTCAGATCGTCCATCACCAGCAGGCTGGAGATACAGTGAGTGGGAGCATTACGGCCCCACAGAACTATGGGTAACACCAGACTGTTTCCTGACATGTTCTCTGTGATACTGAAGAGAGAGAGAGAAATCAATCGAACAACAAAGAAAAAAGCAACAGTGTGTTACACATGATTCACAGGCTATGTTCAGTATAACACACTACTTTATTTCTGTAGTATCCATACTACTTACACAATATGAATTTTGTTATGAATTGCAGCTTTTGGCGGATTTAAGTTTATAGTGAAGCCGTACATTAGTACTATTAAAGGCCAAACATCTGTCAGGAAATTGAAAATAAAGTAATGATCTACAGTAAAGACCAACTGATCAAAATCTTTACCATTAATTCATTCAGCAGACACTTTGATCCAAACTTACAAATGTTATTCACTTCACTCTGACTCCGACAGCCAACATGCGACATTTTAACACAACACTGTATGTGATCTCTATGTTGCTTTGAATAAAAATGAAAAAAGCCTTCAGAATTCAAGAGTTACATAACATAGAAGCGTTCAATAGTACTCCGACGCAATCTATCTGTGTGCGCAGGTCCAATAAAATCCAACAACAGAACCCTTCAATGTTTCAACATACATAAAATGACAACAAAGCAGGATTTGTTCAGCCATACAGATATTAAAACATTTATTGGGTATTTTAAAGAGTCCCAGAGAGAGTTACACAAGTGACCATTCAACACCTCCAAATTCTGGCACAAAATGATTTTAATTCAAAGGCCTTAATGTAACATTTCTAATATAGATCTTTCAAAATACATCTAAAAACACAAAACATTACAAATTCAGAATGCACAAAAACTAACGCAGGTATGAAAACGACAATTGTCATATCCACGCAAAAGACTCACTTTACCTGAAATGTTTACGTCTCTTCTGAGAAAACCTGAACCTGCGAAACACTCGTTTAATCTTCACCAAATGAATCAACTTCATTCTGAAATGATTCTTCTGCAGATTTACAAAAAATATGATATGTTCCCAATGCTGCAGTCTCTCTCTCCGTCTCTCTGTGAAACTCTCCCAACATGAAAGCAGACTAATCAAAGCCTTTCACAGAAATCAATGATTGTTCATCCAAACATAAACACACAGAGTCACAGCACATGAACGCAACCACTGATCTCAAATCAGTTCCTTGAAATCATTCTGCAACTCAACATAAACATCAGCACAATACATCAGCTCGACTCTTCACATCTCGTCACTTTGACAATGTTTTTCACACCTCACTCACTTTCATAAAACACAACATATGATATTCTGAATATTTAACTAACAAACTCTGAAGTGACAAACATCACATACAGTTCTCATGAAGAGATTATATTTAACACACTGATGTTAAAACAACACAGACACCAGCAGGTTAACACTGAGATGAGATGACACCACAACACACAGTGTTCAGTGACTTTCATCAACACACAAACGTCATGATATCAGGTGTATATTGTGTGGGGGATTGTCCATGTTGTCAATAATAAGTAATATAGTGTGTTTGTGTGTTCGTTTTTAACTTAATAAGCGTGTATGATGCCACTGTGTGTGTATATATTATTGTGTGTGTGCTGTTTCGGTTGTATACGTTTAAAGTGTTTGTGTGTATTGTGTATGTCTGAATGGTGTTGTTGTGTGGATGATGTCAGTGTGTATATAATGTGTGTATTGACCTCAGGCCCGTTCATTTCTCTTCATCATCTTCATTATCATCATCATCAGACAGCGCGCGCGAGTCTTTGTCCACTCGTGTCGGGTTGTGTGTCGGTGTGTATGTGTGCTTTACTCACCTTAACGTGTTTTTACTGTTTCATGTTCATTCAGTCGCTGTTTTAATTAAAATATCGCAGCAGCGACGCGCGTTGATTCCGCAGCGGCTCAGTGATCAGCTGACAGGACACACGCTCTGCGTCATTGCGTCACGCGGTGACGTCACCACCGGGGTTTGGGTTCCGCAGGAAGCTCATTATAACTCATTTAAGACACTGTTAATGTAGTTAAAATGAACAGATGTTGAATGTTTAACTATCGAGGTTGTTTTTATGTCAATAAAGGTTTTTACATAAGAATTGTCTATTATAATAATTGATTTTTAGTTGATTTAATTACAAATAATTTACGAAGTCACATATGCATGACTAAAAGAAAGTTGTTTTATCAAAACAAAATTTAATTTGTTATTATACATATTATATTGTGTACTCTATAAAACGTTTACAATCATGTGCTGTGACAAAAAAAAAAGGATAGATGAAAGGGTAAAAATACTAAAACATGCTAAATTATTAAAAATCCTTCAATAACAGAATTTAAATCTGAATTTGCGCTTAACTGGTTTGAGGGGAATCACGCGCAGCCCGGAGAACTGCAGGTGAGAATCAAAAGATAATCAACCCCTTGGTGAATTCTAGAAAACCATGTATGAGGCTGTTTTCTTTTAAGAATGGTATTAATTTTATATATATTTATTTATTTCGTTTTCTTGCAAACACCCGTAAATGTTCAAAAGTATTTTGTTTGTTTGTTGTTTTACTGTGTGTAGATTTATATATATGTATGGATACTTATGTATGCTTAGAATTGAATTATGGTAAAGTGTGTATTTTTATAATATACATATTTGTGTTCCCCATTTGAGTTTGTAAGTTAATGCTGTTTAAATAAAAAAAAAGTGCAGGTGGGAGGAGTTAACGCCCACAAACTGCAAGTGGGAGGAGTTTATGCCACAAATAGGCTGGATTTTCACGCACAGGAGGTAGAGACAGCGATGAAAGTCGTAGTTAAAATTTTTGTTTGACAATTTGACAAAATGCATCAAATGAATATACAATAACGCGAATACGAAACGGAACGAGTTTTATGAGCAAAGCACTTTTTGGTCCACCGGAAGTTTAATCTAACGTAAAGTTACGGCCAAGTATGGCATAATAAAAGCCTCAACAAATAAAAACCCAGCAACGCAAATGTCTTTACATTGATAAAAAAAATATGCATATTCTTGTATTTAATTTCAGAAACCACAAATCCTCTAAACCACTGAGGTTTCTATTCATGTTACCAATTATTAAAATGATAATTTTCAATCATACGTTGCCCTTCCACGTGAGTTAGGTGGAGAATTTGGTTTGGGGAGGGGTTATTTTTTAGACAAAACACAAAATCTTCCTCCGCCGATATAATTTACAGATTTTTATGGCTCTGCAGAGTATTTGTAATGTCCGTTGTCCCCCCTTGTAATTGTGTTTTATGCCTTGAATAAAACAACTGTTGTGTTTGGATATTGAGTTTATGCAGCAGGGGGCAGTAACACATTGTGTATGGGGCGTTAAAAAGGCTGTAAAAGAAAAGAAAAATGTGCATTTCTGTGGCTGTGATGGATACTCAATAAAGTGACCATCGAGAATTTTGGCCTTCTCGGGTCTGCTCTTTGTTAGTATCCCAAGATACTACACAAACTGTGGATCATGATCCAATATTGAACAAATACTACAGCACACAACATTAAATTAACCAATCAACATCCTCCGGAGGTTAGACAACCCACTTGTGGCTGACCCGCCCCTCGATTTTACATAACTCCAACCAGACGCGTTTCGTGTCTGTTTACATTAATCATCAGAGTAGAATATGATCCAGTGTTTATTACACCAGTGACTCATCTCTGCTGTTGTTCAGTAGGCCTATGGTGAGATTACAAGAGGAACACGTGAAAATCTTTAAAGTTCTTCAGGAAATAAAAGAGACTTCAAAAACTTTCTTGAGAATAATAATAGAACATCGGAGAACCATTAAATGGTCTATTATTATTTGTCTTGTACAGTGTAGCATTTGTATTATGTTAATAAAGCTGAAAAAATTAATATTACTGATACATGTAACGGTTCAAGCTTTTAAATATAATGCCTTTAAAATGATATATGTGATTACGTTAGAATACATTCATTTATGCTCTGTATTACTAATTATAAACTAGATTACAGGCAATTTTATAAAACAACTATTGGTCAAATTAAAAATACTTTTTAAAGATAACATCTCAATAAGACTGTAAAATAAAAAGTACCAAGAAATAAAAAGAATTGAAGTTTTAAAGTTGTATTGCAATTGTCCGTAAACAAAGAAAATAAAAATTAGGAGATTCAAAATCATCTGCTTGTTAGAGTATTATCAAATAAAAGCATTTAAATGTTGAGAAGAAGATAAACAGTAAAATAAAATGACAATCAACAAACGCTTGATAGTGAACCTGCACCCTCAATATTGGTGATGGTTAGTATCTCACATGTTTCTACTACTTTAAAACATATAGCAGTCAGTTTATCAGAAGAATCATTTTTACTGTACATAATAATGGGATGAACTTTGAATCAAACATAGTTTGATGATACTTGTGATTTAACTGATAAGATCATCAGAGGAGAAATGTTACATTTAACACTGACTCATGGATAAAGTCCTTCAGTAAACTTTTGTGTGACAGTAAACACACTGATCAGATCATCAGACGTGAGGAGAACACAGTGAGAATCTGTTCACTAAAAGAATAATATTGTTTGAGCTGTTGAAATATCTTCGTCATTTTGTTCTTAGTCAATCTGAGTAATAGTGTGAACGTGGGAGGAGTTTATTCAAACCACACCTTAAGATTTCACCATAACAAGATTTATTGTGTCTTTATGAAATAAATGTAAATGTGAACAACTGCAGGTTTAAACATCTTTTTATTATATAGATCACCTGAACATTTATATTGTAACAATAATGTATCATACATTGATTATTTTCTTTGAAAATATGTTGATTATTTCAAATAATGCTCAAGAGGGAGGTCATTTTGCATTTCTAGATCAATGTCCATGATTGCAAAACTTGTTTATGTCTAAAGAAAGTGACCAGATACACTCACTACTGAAGCAGGTGTCTTCACTCCTGTAGATCATCTCTCACTGACTTAAAACACTACATTTATAATTAATATTCAACTGTAGTATAAAAACAACTCTTGAGGAATCCACTGTGAATGTTTTAAATCTCATATTGAGTCCAGATCTCCAGCACATCTCTTCTGCTCCGCACTAACAGTCACATCTGACTTTCTCTGTCTGTGTTTTCTGTGTGAAGTCACGAGAAGCTTCATCATTGCGTTACTGTGTTTTGAACCTGATCATTTGATCTTATTTCTCTTTGCTTTGTGTTTTTCATTTTTTTGCCATTAAATCCAAACTTAATGAGGGTTTCACGGTCTTCTGCTCATTTACTTTCCCAGAATGTCTGCGTACGGTCTTTACACACTGTGACTACAGGACAACACAACAGGATCTTTAATAATCTAAAATAAGATAAATCCGGCTCATAAAAACATTCAGATGACCTTTTCTATACTTACTGCTTCAAAGTTTTACATTCAGTTACACACATTTAAGTGAGGGACAGGTTATATGTGAACTGTAAAAGCAGAATAACCAGTGTGAGTGATTCCTGTGAAAGTGTGAGGAGTTAATTCACAAACTAAGATGCATCATGACTGATTCTGTAACCTGAACAGTGAGAGAGACAGAAAACTGAGTCAAGAGTATGAAATGTGAATGAGAAACACGACTAACTTTAAACATTCAGATCTTGTTGAAAGAGACAAATAATTCACCTGAATATAAACATTGTTACATATATTATACATTTATTCATTTATCCAAAGCGACTTACAAGTAGGGTGCAGTGGGGAGCTATTACTGGAGAGCAAACAGGGGTAAGGTGTCTTGCTCAAAGGCACTTCAGTCATTTCCTGGTGGCACTGAGAGTTGAACCAGTGACCTTCTGAGTACGAGTCCAACTCTCTAACCACTAGACCACAACTGATTCAATCAAACCTTCATAATGGTCACAGGTGTCACGGATCCACCAGGTACTCACCTTCAACCCCATTCACCAGAATACTGAACACCTGCACTCAATCACCAGAGCACAATATAAACACACTTCCCACACTCGTTCATCGGCTGATCTTGAGGTTTCAACCCTTCGATGATTCCTTTAGAAACCCTGTGGACTAAACCTCTTAACAATAGATATTGTGGATGTCGTGTGGACACTTCAGAAAAGACTTTGACCCTGCTATCTCTTATATTTATCTCGGTGTTGTTCAGGAGTTATCATCATAATGATCAGCTGTACTTGCATGAATAAAGAGATATTCAATTTACTAACCTCCACCTTTTTCCATCCTTGGTGAACTGTGACAACCAGTGTATCTCTCATAATCATCTCTGTTCACCGCTGTACACTCTGGGTTAAAAACAATGGCTGGATTAAAAGCAACCCAATTGGCAACCCAGCGCTGGGTAAATATTGGACAGAACACATCCTGGGTTAAAGTAACCCAGCACACTGGGTTACACATGTTAACCCAGCATGCTGGGTTATTGAAAAACCCCAAAATGTTGTCATTTTAACTTTTTTCATGTGATTAATTCTGGGTTATTCTTGCTGGGTTTTTCTTAATTTCTTCTCTACTTCATTGTCAATAAAGACAAAAAATGCATTTTTATTTGACTGTAAAAATAATTGTTAATAAAAATGTTAACTTTTACAGCCGGAATCAGAGAATTCGCCCGGGAATTTGTGGCTGCTTCTGGGGAGACTGAGTTCGATGAGGAAGAGCTCAAGGTTATTTTTAACTGCTTCCTCACCGAGCCTCTCCAGCCGTTCGAGATGAGGATGTTGAGCTCCCTGTGGATGGGCGACATGATCAGGTACGTGGTCAACCGGGATGATCCCTGGCCGTTAGTGCCAGACTGGGTATCCACTCCCTTGGCTACCGTCCCGGAGGGCCGCGTCCTGGCCGCCCTTACCCTGGGGAGCTCGGCACCCTCATCCGCAGCACCCCCTGCAGCCACTCAACCGTCTACAAGTTCCATTGGCAAGCGGGGGAGAAAGAAACTCCGGAGGGCGGCTCGAGCCCTGGGGGTCCCGAGTCCGGTGGTCCCGAGTCCGGTGGTGTCAAACCCCGAATATTTTTTTGGGGGGCGCCGTGGGGATGTGACGGTCCGAGCAGCCAGCCCATCCGCAGATTCTCCCCAAGAAAACGGCATCAAGCCCGGTCCAGCAACCGGCACAGAACGCTGCCCAGCCGCCAGAGAGCGCTGCCCAGACAGTTTTCCAGCCGGAATCCAGTCCGGCGTCATGACCTGTCCAGCCGGAATCCAGTCCGGCGTCAAGCCCTGTCCAGCCGGAATCCAGCCCGGCGTCAAGCCCTGTCCAGCCGGAGTCCAGCCCAGAAGTCCTACAGGGGACTAGGACAGTTCCACCAAGGACTTCCCCTGTCAAGCCCCCTGGGGCTAGGACTTCCCCACCCAGCCCTACCCCTTCTGGACTTCCCATGTTTCCTTGTTTGCCCCCACCCCCCCTCCCTTGCTTGTTATTTTTATTGTCACACCCGAATCCTCTCATTGTCATGTCATGTTTGCCCCTTATCTTGTTGACCATGTCTGTCTGGTTCTTGTCTTTGTCTAAGTCTGTCTTGTCTTGTTTGTGCCTTTGAGGAGCATCAGGTTGCTGCTCCTTAAGGCGGGGGTTCTGTCATGATTCCACCTCTCCTTGTCAGGTATTTCTTGGTCTAGAGGTGGAATCATACAGGATCCTTTGTTTCATGTGGGAGAGAGACGATTTCATCTCTCTCTGGTCTGCGTCATTGTTCCTACCCTCCTGTTTCCTAGTTTGTGTTAATTAGCTTTCCTTGAGTGTTTATCCCCTGCACCTGTTCCCTATTAAGTTTGTTCTCTTTAAAACATCCTCGTGTTCATTGTCCTGTGCTCGTTCATTGTATATGTATACCACACCTTGTTGTGTATGCTGTTTCGCTGTGTCTTGCCCGTGCCTTGCCCGTGTCTGGTGCCTTGCCGTGTAATTTACCCTGAGTGTCTAGTAAGTGTTAGTTTAGTGTTTGTATCAAGTGTCTGTTTTTGTAGTCTTAGTTTAGTCAGTCCTTGTTTTTGTTAATAGTGTATCCTGTCTTGTTTTCCCCATTGTGGGATTTGTTTTGTCATTTTATAGTGTTCTTTGTTATGTTAATAAATCCTTGTTCACCCCTACCTTCACCACCTGTGTCTGCCTTGCAATTGGGTTCTACCAAGAGTCATACCGTGACAGACCGTGACAGTAACAGCAATCTTTTTAGATTTGCATAATTGAAAGAAAATAGTTTAATTATAAGAAAAAAAATTAATATTAAACATTAACAAGCATTATAAATAACATTATAAATGACTAATAAACATACTCCACAATATGTAGCAACAAATGTCAATTAATAAAAATAACTAAAGACATATAAATTATGTATAATACGTTATGAATTACACCACTTAATATACTAAGAAACCACACGTGCAGCAAATCAACTCATTAAATACAGGCTACCACACTCGTCTTTCTTCATCATATGCACAAACCTTGAAATGTTTGGTTTCTAAAACAGAGGGAGCAACATAATTGACTGGCTGCTTAATATCCAGAGTGGACACCGAGAGAGGCGTTCCTGAACCGTGAATGCTTGACCGCGCTCGCGGGGCACTCGCCGGTTTGACTCAAATTTTGTTAAATTCTCACTAAAGTTCATAAACTGAGCTTACATGTGATGGGGTTCACTATAATTTTATTAATATGCATTTTCGCGCATCTTCACAGGACTATGCGAGGTCAATTTATGTAATTGTGATCTGAGGTAACAGTTGCTGGTCGTCTAAATTACATCACTAATGTTAGTTAAGACACTTTAGCCTTGAAAAATGTTACAAATTCTGCTCATTTCAATAAATATTCACTTAAAACGTACCTTTAAATTGCTCCAGCCAGTGACTTTGCCCCTTTTTTCTTTATAAAAATGAAAGTTGGGTAGTACACTCCACGTCTTCAGGGCGGTAAGTGCGCGAGACTCTTCAAATAACCCAGCGGTGGGCAGACACAACCCAGCACATTAACCCAGCGGATTTAACCCAACACCTTGAAAACTAAAACGACCCAAAAAGTGTTTTACATGTGGAAAAAGAACCCAACAAAACATCCCAACAGACTCAACCCAGCGGTATGGGTTAACAAATACCCCCGCAATTTTTAACGTGTAATGAACATTTACATCAGGGGTGTCCAATGTCAGTCGTGGAGGGCCGATGTCCTGTAAAGTTTAGCTTCAACCCTAATCCAAAGACACCTGAACAGCTAATCAAGGTCTCACAAAGCAGACTAGAAACTTCCAAATAGGTGGGTTGAGCCAAGTTGGAGTTTAACTCTGCAGGACTGTCCCAGGGGATTGCATGTACTTAAAAAAAATTATAGGATAATGCAATTTAAGTCGCTTTGGATAAAAGCATCTGCCAAATGCATAAATGCATAAATGTAAATGTAAACCTACATAATTGCAATAAATTTGTTACACTGACAATCTAACTCCCCCCCCACGCACTTTTACTGATAAGATCATCAGAGGAGAAATGTTAGAGTTAACAGCAAACAAAGGATAAAGTCTTTCAGTAAACTTGTGTGTGAAAGTGTGTATGTGTGTGTTAGTGAGAGGATCAGAGAATGACAGTTTTCCTCCGTCACAGTCCAGCTCAACTCTGATTCTCTCAACTTTCTCTTTCACTGAGAGACCAAGACCTGTTTTCTGTGGTGTAATGACTGCAGCATATTCACCAGAGTAACACCTCACTATCCAGACTCCAGTCCTGGAGAATATGTCATTTTTCCTCTGAGCAGATTCTGTCATCACACCCAGAGCCCAGCGTGTGTTATCTCCAACCTGAACATCCCAGCAGTGAATCCCTGAACTAAAACTCTCTGAACCCAAAACACATGTAGACTCATCAAATCTCTCTGGATTATCAGGAATCAGATCTGCTGCATCTTCACGGAGTCTCACACTGATCAGATCATCAGACACGAGAAGTTTACAGTGAGATGTGTTTGGATCTAAAGTCACTGGAGCTGAAGAGAGAGAGAGAGAAAATCTTAAAATACTTATGTTTAGTATAGTTCAAGTATTCTAGTTAATAGTTTGTCCACATGATTTTGCTTCTTAACTAAACTAATAATGTCATCAGCATGAGCAGACGAGCAAAGAGAGGTTTTACAGCTTTCTGAAGACAGCCCTTCAAAAATACTCCTCAAAAATTCAAGTGTGATTCATCTCCAGTTTCTCAGGAACTTTACCATCATTCCTTTATTCAATCTGCAGCATTTATTCATTATCACACATGTTTCTTGTCAAAAAGGCAAGGCAAGTTTGTTTATACAGCACATTTTATACACAAGGGCAATTCAAAGTGCTTTACATAAAATGGTTGACAAAGAGAAATATGACGTGACTTTAAAATTCAAATGATTTAAGATCACAAATACAACTTTAAATTTTAAGAAACAGTAAAACGGCAATAAAATTGAACAAAAATGTGAGTGTATATATAAAAAGAATAAGAACAAAAGAAAAGAAATAAGAAATAGAAGTGGATTTGATGTAAACCAAACTGTTAGACTATGCGGTAGTTTTTACAGTTAGTTACCACAAAATGGCCAGAAAAATGCTATAATCATTTGTTGTTGTTAATTACTGTAATATGCATTGCAGTGTTGTACTGTAATACAGTAATACATTGTATTACGGGGATTTACAGTATTCTACTGTTGACACGATAGAAGTAGTGTATAGTTAGTTTTTGAAGACTGACTTTTATAAAAAATGTATCACTTAAACATTACCATAAAGAAATGTTTTGAATTGGCAATTTTTTTAAAACATAAACACACTATATGTCTTTTTTACAAGAAAGAGTTGACAAGAGCGATTTTTTTTTTTTGTGAAAAAAGAAAGCCTGGCAGGATCTGTGCATGAAGGCAGCTCAAGCACACAGGATTCATATAGGTAGAGTAACGGAAGTCTATTTGAATATGAACAGAGACCGTCTTCGCAAAAACCAACCAAATATTAAAACTACAGTACTAATTTATCGCTAGAAATCCAATCGAGAGTTAATTAAAGGTGAAAAATAAAAATTATTTATGTAAAAATATGTTAAATGCAGCGGTTCGACCGCCATTTTATTTTTTCGAGAAGAATCCTGCACGACCAATCACCTTCTCGCATGTTGTTATGGAAACGACAGGTCTTGCTTGTCATTGGTCAGCTGTCAGAAAAGACGCTTGATGTAGGGCGTTTCTCCTTCAGAAGAGTTGAACTTTTTTCAACTTAAAAAGGCGCTCGGAGCTGTAGAAAATGAAGCCGGAGGCCACGGTTTACTCCATATGATTATAATGTAAAACAAATGCTAGCAGCTTCAAAAAAGAAGTCAAGTGTAAACGCATGCAAGCCAAATTTGAACTTACTACTGCGAAAGAGTGTTTAGTGTAATAACCGTGGAGCTGGCAACCCTGGCATGAGTACAACCGATGGTCCGTCTGACTGAGAGCCACACCGGAGGGAGTGAGTGGGTAACAGAAGGTAAAAACAGCTAAAAAAAAAAATTCTGTAAAATACCAAGCGAAATGTTAATAAGTCCTGTATACATTTAGTTTTGCGCAGTTGAGTGACGGCAACCAAGGCCTAATGTTATTGTGCCCATTTTTTTTGTTTTCAAAAACAGAAGAGCCTTAAATGGAACAAAGACATCAAAGCCCTGCTATGACAAATGGATTGTGAAAGCAGAGGAATGTACAACTACTAGGTCATCATCATTGCCATTCTTTCTCTTTAATGGAAATAAATTGCAATATCTGAAGGGCTTCATGTTTTGGGTTTGCAGCCAACATCCAGCAAGATGTCTGAGGTGACAACATGGTAGGTATGATAAATTATATATTGTGAGAGTATGTTGTGATATTCTATTAAATTATATAAATAAGCTGATGTCTTTATTTTATGGTGTACAGGTCCTACAGGATGGTCAGCATTGAGGGCTAGGTCTTCTATGAAGCTATCCATCTGTATGCCTTTGTCGTGTTAATCTGGAGTATCAGCATGCACTATGCGGGTGATGGTACAGAGGTAATTCAATGCATGTGTTATTTTATAGGAAATTATACTACACCCATTGGCTTTTGGTTTAAGTGAGTTTAAATGACAGTTTAAATGAGAGAAAATCCATGACCATTTCTCACACATTCTTTCTAGCAATGTACCAGTGACAATGTAAGATGAATCTCCTGAAAGACACCACATGATGACCATTGATTCAATCAGATTTACTTTTTCACCAGAGCAACTACCTTTATGAACTGTGACAGTTCTTTGACTAATATCTCTATTTCAAAAGGATGGAACATTTGATAGAGTCACATTCTTAGCAAATCTGGAAAGAGGAATCACAGAAGTGAGAATAAGTCAGTGTTGTGTGTTGTGTTGTGTTGTGTTGTGTACTCACTGTATTTAACATTGTCCTTCATCTTTTGTATGACAGTAAACTTCAGGTTGCTGAGATGTTTTGCTACATTGATCATCATTCCTGAGATGTTCTCTGGATCTGATGCTCCACACTGAACTCTGGAAGAACATTCAGGAGTCATTCTGACATTCTGCCCAGACTTTACATTCACAATCACAGCAAACACAACACAAACCTCTTCAGTGTGCTCTTCAAGTTCTGTTGAGACACAAACACATGATTGACATGATTGACATGATTGACATGATTGAAAATGAGCCTCATATATTGGAGTGAAGATTGAAGCACCTGTAGGAATGAAACATCTTCAGCTGTCATCTGCTCCTCTACACCTCTGATTGTGTGTGAAAGAGATGAAATGTCTCTGTTGATCTTCTCAATCTTCTCCTTCATCATCTGACTCTTCTGCTCCTCTTCCTCTCTCAGTGCTCTTATTCTGGCTGATTCTTCATCATGTAGAAGCTGGTGAAGTTCCTCAAACTCTTCATGAATCTGCGTCTCTGTGCGGCGACTCTGAATCTGATACAAAACACATTTCACACACACAGATAGAACAACTAAATACACAGAACAATTGTGTTGTTAAAACCTTCATTTACAAAGTACAACAGAAACTGGACAATAATTCTACAAATATGACAACATTGTAAATACTTTAGAGGCAGTATCTTCAACAAGGCAATGGGTGGTTTTGCACCAATTTCACGTCGGCAAAATTTAACAAGAGCTTAAATGGTTGAAGACTCTCTCTCACTTGGCTGCATAAACTATTAATAATATAAACTGATGTGTGATGCACTGGCAGAAAAAGAGAAACAAACAAACCAAATTCAAGATAAATTTGACATGTATGTATAATTTCTGGTAAAAAGTCAAAATTCATTGCTATAATATTATTAGTAACTGTAAGCACAGATAGAACAAGAGCTACAAGCAGCACTACCGGGTCCAAGCCCAAACTTTGTGCCGCTTTACCCAGCGTACCCACCACACCCAGCCCAAACTTCACCCACACGCCACACCCAGCCCACACTTCCCCCAATATACCCACAACATGAAATAAGACAGAAGAACAAAAGAGAAAAAATACAGCGTATTGGAGGAACAGATCCTTTTGAATATACAGCCAGGACCATAAATATTGGGACATCGACATAATTCTATCATTTTTGCCTCTAAACACCACCACAATGGATTTCAAATGAAACGGACAAGATGTGCTTTAACTGCAGACTGTCAGCTTTAATTTGAGGGTTTGAGGGTACATCCAATTCAGGTGAACGGTGTAGGACTTACAACAGTTTGCATGTGTGCCTCCCACTTGTTAAGGGACCAAAAGTAATGGGACTGAATAATAATCATAAATCAAACTTTCACTTTTTAATACTTGATTGCAAATCCTTTGCAGTCAATTACAGTCTGAAGTCTGGAACGCATAGACATCACCAGACGCTGGGTTTCATCCCTGGTGATGCTCTGCCAGGCCTCTACTGCAACCGTCTTCAGTTCCTGCTTGTTCTTATATTTATATATTTATATATTTATATTTAGGCATTTGGCAGACGCTTTAATCCAAAGAGACTTACATTGCTTTATCCTATACATTTTACATAGGCATTTGCAATCCCCTGGGATCGAACCCACAACCTTGCGTTGTTAACACGATCCTCTTACCACTGAGCTACATCAAAGCTGTCAACTGTCAAGATGAGATCCAAAAAACTGTCACTATCTTGGGGCATTTTCCCTTCAGTTTTGTCATCAGCAAGTGAAATACTTGCTCAATCGGATTCAGGTCAGGTGATTGACTTGGCCATTGCATAACAGTCCACTTCTTTCCCTTCAAAAACTCTTTGGTTGCTTTTGCAGTATGCTTTGTGTCATTGTCCATCTGCATTGTGAAGCGCCGTCCATGAGTTCTGAAGCATTTGGCTGAATATGAGCAGATAATATTGCCCGAAACACTTCAGAATTCATCCTGCTCCTTTTGTCAGTAGTCACATCATCAATAAATACAAGAGAACCAGTTCCACTGGCAGCCATACATGCCCACGCCATGACACTACCACCACCATGCTTCACTGATGAGGTGGTATGCTTAGGATTATGAGCAGTTCCTTTCCTTCTCCATACTCTTCTCTTCCCATCACTCTGGTACAAGTTGATCTTGGTCTCATCTGTCCATAGGATGTTGTTCCAGAACTGTGAAGGCTTTTTAAGATGTCGTTTGGCAAACTCTAATCTGGCCTTCCTGTTTTTGAGGCTCACCAATGGTTTACATCTTGTGATGAACCCTCTGTATTCACTCTGGTGAAGTCTTCTCTTATTTTTGACTTTGACACACATACACCTACCTCCTGGAGAGTGTTCTTGATCTGGCCAACTGTTGTGAAGGGTGTTTTCTTCACCAGGGAAAGAATTCTTCGGTCATCCCCCACAGTTGTTTTCCGTGGTCTTCCGGGTCTTTTAGTGTTGCTGAGCACACCGGTGCATTCCTTCTTTTTAAGAATGTTTCAAACAGTTGTTTTGGCCACGCCTAATGTTTTTGCTATCTCTCTGATGGGTTTGTTTTGTTTTTTCAGCCAAATGATGGCTTGCTTCACTGATAGTGACAGCTCTTTGGATCTCATCTTGACAGTTGACAGCAACCGATTCCAAATGCAAATAGCACACTTGAAATTCATTCAACATTCAAAATGTTAGTGGAAAAAGTAAGTGAACCCTTAGAATTAATAACTGGTTAACCCCCCCCCTTGGCAGCAATAATTTCAACCAAACCTCAAGCTTCCTGTATCTGTGGATCAGACCTGCACATTGTTTAGGAGGAATTTTAGCCCATTCTTCCTGGAAGAACCACTTGTGGTCTGTCGTATTCTTTGGACGTCTCATGTGTATGGCCCTCTTCAAGTCAATCCATAGCATCTCTATTGGGTTGACATGTGGGCTCTGACTTTGCTACTCCAAAAGGCGCATTATTTTTTTCTGAAGCCATTCTGTTGTGGTCTTGCTCCGGTGTTTTGGGTGGTTGTCCTGTTTCATCACCCACCTTCTACACAGTTTCACTTGACGTAAAGACATTCTCACATTATCCTGAAGAATTGTCTGATATACTTGGGAATTCATCTTCCCCTCAATGATTCCAAGCTGGCCAGGCCCTGATCCAGCAAAGAAGGGCCAAATCATGATGTTTCCTCCACCATACTGTACAGTTGGGATGATGTTTTCAAGATGATAGGCCGTTGCCTTTCTATGCCAGATGTAGTGCTGTGTGTTTTGTCCAAATAGTTCAATCTTAGTTTCATCAGTCCACAAAACATTTTGCTAATACCGCTGTGTAGTGTCAATGTGCTCTTATGCAAACTTCAGGCGTGCAGTAATGTTCTTTTTAGTAAGCAGTGGCTTCCTTTGTGGTGTCCTGCCGTGGATACCCTGCTTGTTCAGTGTTTTACATATTGTTGTCACGATTTTGACCAGGAGGACCCAATTGCAGGCAGACACGGGATGAAGGGGTTACCAGATATTTATTAACAACACAAGACTCTACAAAAGGTAAAACAAAACCCACGGGGGGAAAACAAGACAAGATTAATAATAATGATAACAAGGACACAGACTCACTAGACTAAGAAAACAAACACTTTGTATAACACTAAACTACACTTACAAGACACGAGGTAACAGGAACAAGGGACAAGGAATCCGGGACACAAGGGTAAGGTAGGGTAACAAGGCAAGGTTGAAATACACGACCAGGCATGAAACAAACAAGGTACAGCGTACAATGAACGAGCACAGGACAATAGACACGAGGATAATTTAAAGGGGAACAAACACAGGATAATTGACAAGGACCAGGTGTAGGGCATGAAACACTGATGGGAAAGCTCACGAGACGAAAAGGGCAGGAAACACAGAGGAGACTCGGAGAGAGAGTGAGAGGATCCCTAACGCCCAACCTCTTTCTCCACAAAGAATCTATGGCTATGTCATGGCTCCGCCCCAAGACCAAGAATAGACAAGACAAGATGGCGGAACCATGACAATTGTAGACTCATGAAAAGAGATGTTAGCAAGTTCCAATGATGCCTTCAAATCTTTGGCTGTCATTGGGGGCTGTTTCTTAACCTCATTGTTGAGTCTTCGTTGTGCTCTTGGTGTCATTTTGACTGGGCGCCCACTTCTTGTAAGAATAGCAAAAGTCCCAAAGTGTCTCCATTTGTAGATTGTTTGCCTAACTGTAGACTGGTGAATTTCTAAACTCTTTGAAATAACTTTGTAACCCTTGCCAGCTTCATGTAAATCAACAATTCTTGATCGTAGATCCTCTGAAAGC
Source organism: Triplophysa bombifrons (assembly GCA_029783895.1). Lineage (NCBI taxonomy): Eukaryota > Metazoa > Chordata > Actinopteri > Cypriniformes > Nemacheilidae > Triplophysa > Triplophysa bombifrons. The sequence continues at coordinate 909,309 of CM056466.1, forward strand.
TCTTTTTGGCGATGCATGGCTCACATAAGCGTGTTCTTCTTGTGCAGAGCAAACTCAAAAAGTTTGAGGGGTTTTTATCAGTCAAAGTAGCTGTAGTCCACACGTCCAAACATATTTTCTTAATGAGACTCCAGGTGTGCTAAAACCTGACTCCAATTAGGCTTTTTAAAAGTCATTAACTCAAAGTTTCACATACTTTTTCCACAAGCACTATGAGATTTTACTGGTTGTTCTCAAGTAAGACATGAAAGATCAAAAAAATGTTATGTTATTATTAAAAAACCCTTGAATTACATTGCACTTTATTTTATTTTATTTCATTACTAAAATGACATAACACTTCGTTTTTTTACATACTTGCACTATTTGTACTTGCAAATTGAAATGTGTAAATGCGCAATACGAGGTTCTAACCATTTACATTTACATTTATGCATTTGGCAGACGCTTTAATCCAAAGCGATTTACATTGCTTTATCCTATACATTCATACTTAGGTATATGCAATCCCCTGGGATCGAACCCACAACATTGCGATGCTCTTACCACTGAGCTACAGGAAAGCGACCTCTTGCAGCCAAGACTTATGAATTTATCAGGCGCGCCAAACAATTGGCTTGCTTCCCGAGCAGCAATCAAGGGTAAAAAAATATATATAAAAGAGTAATATCTCACGAACGCTAGGCGGCGGTGTCTTGTAACTTCCAGGGTATGTTTGGGACTACAAATTGGTGGTGATAGATCACATGTTTCAAAAGATATCATGATTTATGACAGATTTCAAAATGACGGATGAGCCGATCGTTCAACCGCAACATAATCATACTCAACCGATCCGGCACGATTCGAGGAATCCGTAGACACCGAGATCACAGGTGCCAATTTTCATCATTTTCCTACATACTGTTCATAGGCTTACTAGTCTGTCAACTACCCAGATATATCATTTGTTTGGTGAAAGTGACCCCAAATACAGTTGCTTCTACTGTCTGTCCCGTTTAAACCCATTCACACAGACAGGCTGACAGACCTGGGAGAACTCCATAAATCGCATGACTGCAAAGCAGTGAGATCAAAGTTTAGCAATTATTTTTTTCAACCGATCTGATCTGAACTTGTAAATGTAAAGGGATGTGATAGTGATATTAAAATGACCACATTTGATAAATGAGGCCCACTGTGATTGGTTCAAACCTTTATATGTCCTGCTGTTTGATCCAAATTCTGTTTAAACTCCTCCAATATTCTCAGTTTCTCCTGTAAGTGTTTTAATGCACTTCTGAGTTTCTCCTGAAAGAAAACAACATGTCAATAGAGAGAATTCATGTCTACATTTGGCATATGTTTTTGGTCAAAGTGACAAAGATAATCCTAGGTAAATATATTATCAGTAGTGTGTTCACATGAAATAAAACCTTTTGACCTTTGTACTTCTCATGCAACACTCTTGTGTAACAATTCCCATAATTACTCCCTTAAAATGAATAGCTTTATTTTTTTAAATTATAATTATATAATATATAAATTTAACACCTAAGGGGTTTTGCATGTCACAGAATTAGCATGTTTTAGAATGAACCCATAATGTATAACGGGTCTAGGGGGCTCCTAGGGGGAGATTTGCCCCCCAGATTTTATATATCTCCAAAAATGTCCAGTGCGAGACTAAAAAAATCTAACATCAAATACTTATTATTATTCTAAAAAACATAGCTAAATAATGATCTCTCTTGAGACATATGAACATTATGCAAACATTTTTTTTGCCCATACAGAATATCTGATTGCCCCCACCAGCCCGCCTATATCTGTGTGTGAATATCTAAAACTTAGAGTTATTGTTGTAATTGATGTGAACATTTTGAATATTATTGATCTTTACCTTATTCTCCATGACAGCTTCATCAACAGGACAGAATTTGTGTTTGTTGTGTGTTCTGGAGTCTCGACACACGACACACACGGGCTGTTGATCATCCAGACAGAAGAGTTTGAGTTTCTCATTGTGAAGATGACAGACTGATGAAGATCTCTCACTTCTCTCCTGTAAGAAACTCTTACACAGATTCTTCAAAACCAGATTTAATGGTGGAAAATCTTTTGAAGATTTTCTTCTACAAACTGGACATTCTTGAGCTCCTTTAATTTCCCAGAATCTGTGAATACAGTCTTTACAGACACTGTGACTACAGGACAACACAACAGGATCTTTAAAAATCTCACAGCACACAGGACAAGAGAAATCCTCCTCAGAAAAACTTTTAGAAGCCATTCTCTCTGAGTGAAATGTCACAATCGTTCTTCAGATTCACTTTCAGTTCAGTAAAGTAATAATCCAGTAATAATCAACTCTCAGCATTCAGTTTTGAATAAAAATATCTTTACAGCCACAGCAAGGACTTCCAAATCTGTGCATTTAAAATATCTCATTTCATTTTCAACATTATTATCAAATGATCGAGTGTTCTTATTCAACTGAGGAACAGGTTTGTGACGATCTCAGTTTCCTGATTCTCTGTGTAAGTGGGAGGAGTTTATTCACAGACACGCCTCCTGATTCTACACAAACAAATGAGTTCCCGGACAGATGGTGTGTGACTTGAGAACTTATCATCTTTTGACTGATTTGAAAAGGCCAATGAAATTAGCGAATTAAATTTGAAAGCCGGACTCTGCCCCGGATATACGAGTATAAAAGGGAGACGGCGTGCTGCATTCATTCCCCTTGTTTTCTTCGGAGCCTTTGATCTATGATCTACAATCTGATCTACGCTGATCTAAAGACTGCTTGATTCTTTCAACGTGGTGCAGCGGACTGTCCCTTATCGCAGCAACCGCTCCTGGGCATCTCAGCAGTTCCAGAGGGGTTTATTCTATAAGAGCTAAATTCACCAGCATGGCATGTTCCGCTGTTCTCGTGGGTGTGATACTCTCATCGAGGAGGGGGATGGACAAGATGTCTGTCTCAAGTGCTTGGGGATCCGGCACACTGAGGCAGCCTTTGTGGATACGTCCTGCCCGCACTGCGGGCGGATGGAAATCAAGACGATGCGGTCATGGGTGGCTGTGTTCTTTATGGACCCAGCCACCACCTCGTCTGCTTCCCGTTCCATGACAGCAGTGGCTATGGCCCTGTCGCCGCTACGGCGAGCGGCGAAGGTGATATGGGGATTACCGTTAGCATTAATCCGTCAGATACAGGCTCGCGGACCTACGGGCGACCAAGGTGACCATGCGGGCCCTGGCTTGGACGATGCCCACACTGGTGGGCCAGGAAAGACACCTCTGGCTCAACCTTGTGTGGATGCATGACGCTTAGAAAGTCCACTTTCTAGACGTACCCATCTCGCGAGGGGGATGTTTGGTGATACTGTCGAGGACTTCTCTCAGCATTAGCGGCCCTGACAGGAGGACCCCAAGGAGATCGAGAACACACCCGGACCTAACCCCAGCCATTCCATCACTGGTCGGTCGGTCAGGGGCGGTCACTGCCCCGTTCCAACATCTTCTGGGCCCCTCACAGCCACTCACACCCTCTGCACAACGCTGTTCGGCAACTCGACATTGCGTTACGGCAAGACACAATGTCGGGAAAACTCTCAGTTCGACGGTGCGTTGAGCTGCATCATCGCCGGAAAGGTAAGTTAGCAGAGTCGTTTTCCTCCACGGGGGCCTCCCGTTACGGTGACTAGGGATCCTTCACGGTTCTGAGATCCAATTCGCCAGACGCCCACCCAAGTTTCGAGGTATCCTCTCCACCTCAGTCAGAGACAAGGATGCTCCCGTGCTTCGGCCGAGATGTTCAGCAGGTTTTACAGCCTGTACTTCATTATCCCCAAGAAAGGCAGGGGGATCCGCCCCATTCTAGATCTGAATACCCTGAACAGGCACCTACAGAAGCTGCGATTCAGGATGCTCACGCAGAAGCGCATCCTCACGTCCATCTGATATCAGGACTGTTTCATGTCAATCGACCTGAAGGACGCACACTTTCTTGTCTCCTTTCTCCCTCGTGAACGACCGTTCCCACGTTTCACTTTCGAGGAGTGGGCATATCAGTACAGGGTCCTCCACTTCAGTCTGTCCCTGTCCCAACGAGTCATCACGAAATATACTCAACTATCTCGACGACTGCCTCATTTTGGCACAGAGATCTGTTGTGTACACACAGGGACCTGGTGCTCCGGCATCTAGATCGTTTCGGACTACAGGACAACCGGGAGAAGAAAGCTCTCCCCCGCGCAGATCATTTTCAAGCAAAGAACCTTTTCAAGCAGCAGTCCACAGTCCTCCTGAAACTATTTCAGAGGCTCCTGGGACACATGGTTTCCTCGGCTGGGTTGATTCCCCTCGGGTTGATGCACAAGACTGCTCCAGCACTGGCTACAGAGTCGGGTACCCTGGGGAGCGTGGCACACCGGCAGCAAGCGTATGGTCATCACGCCTCTCTGCCATGTACCCTAACCCCCTGGTCTTCAATGACCTTCCTGCGGACAGGGGTCCCCCTTGGGTAGGTTTTGAGACATGTCGTGTTGGCTGTGCTACTTGCACTGAAAAGGCTACAACTTCTCTTGCAGGGCAAGCATATGCTGGTCCGGTCGGACTGCACAACTGCCGTGGCGTATATCAATCATGACATTTAACACAACTCGCCCAACGCCTCCTCTTGTGGAGTCAACAGGTGACGAAGTCCCTGCGACCCAGACACATCCCGGGTGACCTGAACCAGACAGCCGACACGCTCTCTGGTCAGTCGACGCCTCATGGAGCAGTCCAGCTCATTTGGGTGGAGTTTCGGGCAGCACAGGTAGACCTGTTTGCCTCCCTGGACACTACACATTGCCCGCTATGGTACTTCCTGTCCGAGGTCCCTCTTGGCATGGATGCCCTAGCGCACAGCTGGCTATGGGACAAGTGGAAGTATGCCTTTCCCATTTCACAGGTCCCGTGAAAGGTCAGGGAAGTGGAGCATAAAGTGCAATTAGTTGCACCCTACTTGCCCAACCGGACTAATGCTCTTAACAACAACCCCCCTAGCTGATTTCCCTGACGAAGGACCTTCTTTCGCAGGGTAAGGGGAGGTTGTGGCAGGACTCTGACCCATGACCTTCCCTAGGTGGGCCTCGACCTTTTGGGACTCCCTTCAGTCCTCCCATGAGTGGCATGCAAATTTAAATCTCCAATTTCATTGGCCTTTTCAAATCAGTCAGAAGATGATATGTTCTCAAGTCAATCCCCATCTGTCGGTTCGAGACAACATTCTCTCCATAAGGGAACAGAGGTTACATCCATAACCAAGACTATTTATTGTGTTCAACTGAAATGACTTAAGATTGATTTTTGACTACACGCTTTAGTTAGACTACATGAATTTATAGTCTTTGCTCGAGAATATATTTGTTATAGAGATGAAATATGTGATACAAGATTACTTACTGCAGCTTTGATAGAAAAATGTATAAAACAAATATTCATCAATCATGATGTTTTTAAAAATTATATTTTATTCATGACAGAACAATATAAAGTTCCATGAAAAAACAAGAGATGTGATTTTAAAAGTGTATAACACACAACTATACAACAGAACAAAGAGAAAATCATTGAGAGATTGAACATCATCTGCATGTTAGAAACTGAACAAGAAGCTTTAAATAAAATCATGTCAGTTAGTAAATGTTGATATGAAACAGTTGAGTAGAAAACAAACAGAAAGATCAAAAACTGGAGGTGCAATTATTTTAAAGAATGCATAAAAACACAATCTGTAGTATTGATGGTACATAATGACTGTTTTCCTCGTTCACAATCAAGCCCAACTCAGATTCTCTCAACTTTCTCTTTCATTAAAAAACCAAGACCTGTTTCCTGTCCTGTAATGACTGCAGCATTGTAGCAAAGATTTAAAGTAGGGAAGGAAGGAAATGAGAACCGGCGAACATTTAAATAAAGTTGAATCCAAAATAAACAAGCAATAACACGGAAGAAAAAGGCCATAGAACATAAACACAAACTTAAACATGTCCAGGCCAGGTCCTCTCTCGTCGTAGTCCTGTTGCTCGTCCTCTTATGCTACCGATCTCCTCCGTGAGATATGCGGGACCGGTGTTTGCACGGCTGATTCTCACTATCACTTACACCAACGGCCCCGCCTCATGGATCCCATCCCGCCTTCCTTGTTACAAGCATTTTCACCAGAGAGACACAACACAGACCAGACTCCAGTCCTGGAGAATATTATATTCTTCCTCTGAGCAGATTCTGTCATCACATCCAGAAACCAGTCTGTGTTATCTCTGAACATCCCAGCAGTGAATCCCTGAACTAAAACTCTCTGAACCCAAAACACACTGAGACACATCAAATCTCTCTGGATTATCAGGAATCAGATCTGCTGCATCTTCACTGAATCTCACACTGATCAGATCATCAGACACAAGGAGTTTAAAGTGAGCTGTGTTTGGATCTAAAGTCACCAGAGCTGAAGAGAGAGAGAGATTATGTTTGTAGAGAGTATAATGTATGTTTTTTTATTTAGACGTAGTCTACGTGAAAAATACTAACTGAACAAAAGAGGCAGAAAATGATTAGGGTAAAAACCTCAAATTACAATTTTTGAAACATCTAAAGTTTATATAGAGTCAGTATACTGAGCTAACTGCTAGTCATAGCAATTAAAACTGTTGAAGCAGAGGCATCATTTAAACACGAAGAGAAGCTGGATATATTATATCCTGCAGATGTTAAATCAACAAATGAAAAGAAGAAGATACAATAATTGATCCTCAGAGAAAACCCAGAGATGCTGTTGTGCTACTATACTGGAGCAGGAGAACAGAGTTCGCAGTAACCTGCTGTTCTTCACCGAACACCCTTCAGTCTGGCACACAGTCCTCTCATCCGACATGACACGCTGCAGAAGATGAGGAATGAGTAAAGGTAGACAGCTCACACTGGAGGGAGAGAATGACTTTGGGATTATTGTTAACCTGTATCACAATGGTACAGTCATGGTTCACTGACCAGAGTCCTGCCTAGACGAACTTCAAAGAAACTCCATACAATTTCAAATGGAGGTTAAAAAAATAAAGAAGGATCCTGAAGTGAAGAGCAACACACCAGATGAGACGTGCACCAGCACCACAGCGGACAACAATACTAATCAGAGATCAAACTCCGTTTCAACGTACAAAGACATCAGCAGTCCAACCTCACCTAAAATAAAGATCCCGAGAGACAACCTCGCTGAACTGGAGCAGGACTACTGTCTGTTAAAAGAAGAAACCAGCAACAGTCTTCACCAACTCCAGAGTCTGATCAACCATCCCAACACACAACAAATACAACAACTCCACTCGACTGTCAGACAGCTGGAGGAGGACAACGAGTAGAGTGAGACAGGAGCTGAGTAGAGTGAGACAGGGGCTGAGGAGAGTGAAACCGGAGCTGGTCATGAGAGAACAACAAAACTACATCATAGAGAGACAGATGGAAGAGATGAGGAGCCGGTTACACACACTCATAAAATACAACGCTTCCATCACTGAGAACACAACACAAGATCAGCACGACATAAACACTTCTACTGCTGGGAATGACATAAACACAACACAACATCAGCCTGATGTCAACACACAAACACAAAACATCTCTACTGCTGAGGAGACACAACGTCTGCGAAACATCATCTCATCAATCTCACACAGCACATCTACAGGGAAGAACAGCACAAACACAACACAGCAAGGACAGAACATTGGCACATAAACAAAGAGCATTGCTTCAACTACAACCTCACAAAGATGTGATTCAAAAGACAACAGGAGGAAGAAGAGCAGCATCAGACAGAGCAATCCACTGATAACGACAGCATCCAACATCATCCAACAGCACCAACAGAGAACAGAAGGGAAAAGAGAACATCCTAATCCTGCGAGACTCCAACGGTCATCGGCTCCATCAAAGACCACTGTTTCCAGGGACAACCGTGAAGAAGTTTTGGTGTCCCACCTCCCGCTCTGCATTAAATCTACTGGGAGAAGATGTGCTTGACCCACCAAAAACACATCATACTCCAAAACCGGAGCCAAGGACCTCACCGGTAGAAGAACAGACGTCACTGAAGCTCTGCCAGAGATACTTTATACAGCCTGCAGGATCTACCCCACACTAAAGTCATCTTCTCAACCCTGCTGCCCCGTTGAGACATTCCACAAAACATCATTAACCAAATTAATCGAGTGATAGCAGGAGTCTGTGCCCAACTCGAGTCACAATTTTCAGGACTTGCGACTTGCTTGATTGAAGTAAGAAAATTACTTAACTTAACTTTGACTTGAGAGTAAGTGACTTGAGACTTGACTTGACTTAAAGTGGAAGACTCGACGATGACTTGAACTTTTAATAAAGTAAAATAAAGTAATACAATTCCTTTTAAAAATAATTATTGTGACTCGGCAGCACTAATTAGCGCCTGTGCCTTTACCGCTGCACAACTCAAACCGCACCAAACATGGCAGACAACAGTCGCGTTCCACAAATAGTCACGTTTGGCTATAAGGACTTTGAACTGGACCGTGCCAATAAAAAATTATTTGTCAGATGCAACGCAAGAATATCTGACACGATAACCATAGGTAAGAAAGTATTTCTTTATAGTCAATGTAATAAAACGATTACTAATGTAATGAATGAATCGTTTGTAGTTTGGCCTTGGTAGTTTTTTTATTAGTATTCGAAATGTGATCATCGATCATCACTGATAGGCCAACGTCTCATCTCATATGTCTTGGGGAATTTGGCTATAACAGTGGCGTAGCCCGAATTTCAATTTTGGGGGACATTATAAAATAAAGGGGCTTCTCTATGGGATACCTTTTGTGCCAATAAATACGAACGCGAAATAAGAAAAACCAAACAAAAATAAACAACACGAAAGAAGAAATACACTTTGAAAACGAAAACAATGAACTCCAATTGCAAACTTTTAACATACTTTCAAACAAACTGCATTCATCATCAAATTTTTTCTAAATATCCTTTTCGAAAATCATTCTTTATGAATACGATGCCCGAGATTTCGTTTGCGCTTCATTATTTTTCGTTTACACTGCAAAAAGTTACGTTCGGACTTCTGGCACAAACCTCTCGCGTGGGCGGGAGTTAACAGTGCTTTACTCTCATTGGCTAGTCAGATTTTGATCGACAGGTCCGTGACCTGGAAGTTGAAGAAGTCTCAGTGGCATCGCACAACTTTAGAAAGCGATCTGGAGGTGGGCGGTGAAGTTACTTGTGATTAGTTACCTTTGTTATTAAACGTTTTTTTTTGCTACAGTTTGGATTGAAATGTACGGAGCCCGGCCTGTCACACGTCGGAGAAAAAAAAACAAGACCTGCTAATCCGTGGCCACAGTTTTGTAATTCGTTTCCAAGGTTTAAAAATCCGTACGCACATATTTTTAAACGGTTGGATGACGTGACTGTCATCTTATCGAGGGGAGAAGGTAAACCCCAGTAAAATACGAGCAATGTACCAGGTTATGTCGTAAAACATTTACATTTATTCTCGATAAAAAGTAGAATCATGGATATATTAAAATGTTGCATGAAGCATACAGCCCTTATTTCACTACTGTTTAGAACATGGTTACCGTAGTAAAATCCATGGGTTTGCCGATAATCAATACCCAGAAACAGGTGATAACTTTTATTACAAAAAACTATAAGCTTCGCAAGGGAGCAGGTTACCAGTGAGGAAACATACAGAAAGATCATGTTTTTGTCTCGATACATAAGAGAATTCAAATGGAACATTTACATAATTTAAGTATTTTTGATGCTTTGAAAGCGACGAACATTGCATTATATTATACATATGTTTCTGACTTTGTGCAATATACTGGATCGAACCAATCGCCATGTTCTTACCACTGAGGCACAGGAAATCTTATTAAAGCATAAAAATACTTTTGTGCCAGACAATATGATTAACATGAAAATATCCCTAACGAAGGACAGCATGAATCGAAGTGAAATTATGTTGGTCCTAAAATAAAAAAAAACATGTAGATTGTTTCAAACTTATGTGACCTCCTTCTGCAGAACACAAAATATATTTTGAAGAATGTTGATAACCAGAATACATTGCCCTTATTGTATAATAATAATAATAATTAGAATTATTAATATGATTATTGATTATTAGTTGTAATAGTAGCCTTCAATGTAATGGACACCACACATTTCTCAAAATATATATTTTTTGTGACATGAGGGTCTGTATTCCTGTTATACAGAAAACGTTTCAGATTATTTTGGGACATATAAAACATCAGATGAATGACTTCTGTCATATATCCCTAAATTTGGAGACTGCTTTTGCCATAGATGAAGCTCCTCTTTCCAGCAAGTGGGTCAGCATCTCCACGTATCGCTGGATATCCCTAATTGTGCTGTTTTTGTGTTGTCAATAAATCCAAATAGTCCATTTCTACACAGGATTTTTTTGAGTGTCTTTAGACTAATAGTTATCCTGTGTTTGACACTTAAAATATAAAGGATCTCTTTATAATGTAGACTCAAGTCAAAGTAATATTGAATTAAATCAAATCAATCCATACCATATGATAAGGAATAAACAATCTGCGCTCAACAGTTTTAACACATGAGGGTAAACAGAGAGAGAGAAAGACAGAGTTACTAGACAGTATTCTGTACAATGTATTTAAACACTGATTCCTTTTATCCATTTACATAATTGACCGCATTTGGGGAAAATAACAGCAGTACTTGTTAAGAATGTAAATGAATAGTAGATGTTTCTAAAAATGTAAGGTTATGCAAAAAGACTAGCCGGGCTCCGTACATTTCAATCCAAACTGTAACTTCACCGTCCACCTCCAGATCGCTTTCTAAAGTTGCGCGATGCCGCGGAGACTTCTTCCACTTCCGGGTCACGGACCTGTCGATCAAAATCTGACTAGCCAATGAGAGTAAAGCACTGTTAACTCCCGCCCACGCGAGAGGTTTGTGCCAGAAGTCCGAACGTAACTTTTTGCAGTGTAAACGAAAAATAATGAAGCGCAAACGAAATCTCGGGCATCGTATTCATAAACAATGATTTTCGAAAAGGATATTTAGAAAAAATTTGATGATGAATGCAGTTTGTTTGAAAGTATGTTAAAAGTTTGCAATTGGAGTTCATTGTTTTCGTTTTCAAAGTGTATTTCTTCTTTCGTGTTGTTTATTTTTGTTTGGTTTTTCTTATTTCGCGTTCGTATTTATTGGCACAAAAGGAATCCCATACTTCTCTATATTACATGTAAGCTATTGTATATATTAAATATGCTCATTTTCAAGTGTTTGTCTGGACTGCGTGTGAAACTGAATAGCAGCTTGCTTATACTGAATGACAAGCTGACATGGACGTGCCGGTGCGATCAATTGTACTTAAAAAACTCTTTAAAACCTTTTTGGTCATACTGACGAAAATAATTTCATGTTTCGAATCCTATATGTGTCAACGTTTTTTGTGTTCACTCACAATAACAACAAAACGTTTTGTGCTGCAAAATTATGAAACCAAGTTAAATAGAAAACAAATATTCTCAGATAATATATTACGTATTAATCGTGCATATTGCGCGTCCAATGCAGAGATGACGATTAGGCGTCATAACTTCATCAGTGTGCTATATTAACATATTTTCTTTATATTCTGCCGAAATGGAAAAAGATCTGTTCATTTTGATTAACGAGATTCAAGATCGAAGTCAATAAAATGACTACGCATGGGTTAACTAATGGGTTTGCATTTCAGAGAAGCGGAGCAAAGAGGAGATACAAACATGCACGCTGTGTGGAAAATACAGCGTTTTTAACCTTAAATCGTGTATACCCATTAGATTACATCTTAAACAAATGATGGTATTCGTTTTACCCTTCACATATAACTCCTTTAAACAAATCACTTCTACCATCTTCACAAACCCAAACTGTTTCTCCTGCAGAGAAGATTTTACTGGAGGAAATCCAGTCGTGCTGTGTATACTTGGAGATAAGTGGACAGGTAAGAATGTCATGTGACGTACATATCACAACATGTAAGATAATATATTTATTGAATTAGCTCAATAGGTAAGGAGCGGGTGTCAATCATTGTACGTTTTTCAAGTCATTTTGGTTAGATAGTATATTGTGCTTAAAGGTCCCGTTCCCCGCGATCCCATTTTCAACCTTTAGTTAGTGTGTAATGTTGCTGTTAGAGCATAAATAATACCTGCAAAATGATGAAGCTCAGTAATACACTGACATTGTATGTTTGCGCGCATAGCTCTAAAACACTTCTATGAAATGTCCTTTGAAGTCCTGCTTGCAAATGTCTTCTGGTCAATCTGCTTGTTTTATTATCCGACGGGTCCAATATAAAAAGGCAAAACTAACGCTTCTGTTATTTGTGTTAATTAATATAACCGGTCTTACCCAATCGGTCCCGTGTCATTTCCCTCGCCATAGTAGGAAACAAATTATCAATCTCTAACAAAGATTGAGAATTGCACATACACAAGTAGACCTCTGTAACACTTTGATCGATCCGCATGTGTTTAAGTGATGAAGTGAAATTGACGCCATTGCTAGTATTTATTGCTTAAAGCAAGAGTTATTGAATACACGTGCACTGAGAGGATGATATGGTATGGGTGGGACATCTTCACACACGCACTCTAAGCAGGGAACCAATCACAACAGACAGGGTCAGCTTTACCAATCAGTGCGTTTGGGAAAGAGGGACTTTATATAAACTGGAAGAAATCCAGTCGTTTTGTTAGAAGTGGGACAGCAGTGAACAATAGACTTGAAATATGCTAAATATAAAGAGTTTTTTATTAGAAACATGATCATCTATTGTTAAACACCAAAAAAACATAATCAAAGCCTAAAAAACAGCAAAAGAATGGCTCCTTTAAGGCATCTCAGACACTGAAGAACTTTTTGTTTTCTCTTTTTATGTGGTTGTGGGTTAGTTAGTTTAGAAGAATATATGAGAATTACATTTGTTTTGTTTATTTATTTGTTTTAGCACCGCTTGTGTCACTCTTTCCTTCCCCCTTCCTTGTAAATTCTTTTAATATTGTAAATAAATCATTTGTTTTTGCATCGTACCTTTGATCTATATTGGAAAGGGTATTTCACACATCTCTTGTGTCTTTATTTTTTTAAACTTGTAGCAACCATTTCTCAAATCACAAGTTAAAAACAGAAAATTGCAAAAAAGACACAAACTTTATGAGTGTTTATTTGTTACATTGACAATTTATCAACCACTAATTTTCATCATATTAGGGTGAAAAAACATATTGCGTTATGTAGCAAAATTATGTTATTTAAACTACATTTTAAGGTTAAACTATGAAAGAAACATTTTCTTTTATTCTCATGTTAATCTGAGTTCTGCAGAAACTCTTAAACAATTTAACCTCAAACTGATGTTTGATACTGAAGTTATTTCACAGGTAAGATCATCAGAGGAGAAATGTTAAAGTTAACATAAAACCATGGATAAAGTCCTTCAGTAAACTTGTGTGTGAAAGTGTGTATGTGTCTGTTAGTGAGAGGATCAGAGAATGACAGTTTTCCTCCGTCACAATCCAGCTCAACTCGGATTCTCCACACTTTCTTTTTCACTGAGAATCGACGACCTGTTGTCTCTGGTGTAATGAATGCAAAATATTTACCAGATTGATAAGCCACACACCAGACTCCAGTCCTGGATGATAATTTATTCTTCCTCTGAGCAGTTTCTGTCATCACACCCAGAGCCCAGTATGTGTTATCTCCAACCTGAACATCCCAGGAGTGAATCCCTGAACTAAAACTCTCTGAACCCAAAACACATGGAGACACATCAAATCTCTCTGGATTATCAGGAATCAGATCTGCTGCATCTTCACTGAATCTCACACTGATCAGATCATCAGACACGAGGAGATTACACTGAGATGTGTTTGGATCTAAAGTCACTGGAGCTGAAGAGAGAGAGAGAGAGACAGTATGGAGCGATTTTAGTCTCATTAATTATTCACGCGTAAAACAAGATACACACATGCGTAAACAGTTTCGCATGCATAAAATCTAATTTACGTGCACATAGTTTATATTTACATTTACGAAAAGCAATTCACGTGCGTAAAACAAAAATATTTTTTCACAAAGTACGTTTCGCAAAGATACAACTGCGCACAAAACTTTCGAAAGGTTAAAATGTACACGTTTGTCTTGTTATGCGAATTTGCAAATCGTCACTCACGTGTGAATCGTCTTGGACGTGTGTGTGTGTTTTTGAGACTTTCCTGGCAACGCAACCCCTCTCTTGCTGGTTGTCGTACTCTTTAGCCAATCAGATTCAAGCTTACCATTCAACCAATCACAACCCGCTGAGGGTGCAGGACTCAAGCAAATCGGCTTTGCGCAGAGCGATTGTACTTTTCCAAGTTTTAGTAAAGGTGTTCAAGCTTGTTCCTTGCACAACAACGGTGCACATACATGAATTACACCATTATTTTAGACTTTATTTCACTTAATAAAGTCACTTTATTTCACGTGCATCCCGCTCTTCGTCTGCCAAGCTTGATTGTAGTGTGATTAACGTGCGGTGAGGGTGATGCTTCATTTCCGTTCTATTTGAGCCAAACTGCACCAAAGATGCACAGAGCCGTTTTCCTTGAGTCCTGGGCCCTCAGCGGGTTGTGATTGGTTGAATGGTAAGCTTGAATCTGATTGGCTAAAGAGTACGACAACCAGCAAGAGAGGGGTTGCGTTGCCAGGAAAGTCTCAAAAACACACACACACGTCCAAGGCGATTCACACGTGAGTGACGATTTGCAAATTCGCATAACAAGACAAACGTGTACATTTTAACCTTTCGAAAGTTTTGTGCGCAGTTGTATCTTTGCGAAACGTACTTTGTGAGAAAATATTTTTGTTTTACGCACGTGAATTGCTTTTCGTAAATGTAAATATAAACTATGTGCACGTAAATTAGATTTTATGCATGCGAAACTGTTTACGCATGTGTGTATCTTGTTTTACGCGTGAATAATTAATGAGACTAAAATCGCTCCATAAGACAGAGAGACAGAGAGATAGATTTATAAATCTTTAATTTTTACATTTCAAAACTCATGCATTACTCCTATATAATCCCACAGATGTACACAGTAATCCGCAATGAATGGGTTAACATTTCAGAACAATCACATCATGAACAACTATACATAAAACATCATTAACACACCATATTTCAATAAAACTCTGGACATTGTTTACAATTTTATAATACGCATACTCCACTTTAAACCTTCCTGCCACTAAACCTCTAAATATAAATTCAGAATCCGTACTTGCAAAATGTAAGCCCTTATTTTTCCTAGTCTTCCACTCTAGCAATTTTGCAGTCCCAATCAAATAACTCAATAAACACAATTTTTTCCTCATCGAAAATCTATACTTTCACCCTCCGATAAACGCTTTTTCTGAAAAATCCTCCTTCCTACACGGGTAGATAGAGTGCAGCTGCACGGATCCAGTGCTGCCCGCTTCAGAAAAAGTCCATCAACGCTCTATATGACAAATCAGTTCATCGGGTGGCTCCATGACCATCATCCTGTGCCACAGCGTAGAGGCAGTAAGATTGCTAACAACCAAAACTCTCCCTCTATACAGCATAGCGATTTCCATTAAGACAATCCAACAAATCCAAACAAGACCAAAACAAATCCAACGCTGTGGTCATCGGAGACTCCATCGTCCGGAACGTACGCGCCACCTTCAATGAAGGTAAGGTGCGCAGTCACTGTTTTCCTGGCGCCCGTGTTCTCGATGTCTCTGCGCAGGTAACAGCGATTCTGAAGGACGATCCAAGATTGGGAGCCATAGTACTGCACGCGGGGGCGAATGACGTGAGAATGCGGCAGTCGGAGATCCTGAAGAGGGACTTCAGGAGTCTGGTCGATACTGTTCGCAACGCATCGCCCACGGCGAGGATTATCGTATCAGGGCCGCTTCCTACCTACCGACGAGGGAACGAAAAGTTCAGTAGACTATTTTCGCTTAATAATTGGTTAATGTCATGGTGTTTTGAACAGAAGCTGCTCTTTGTAAATAATTTTGATCTGTTCTGGGAGAGACCAAGGCTTTTCCGCCCCGACGGGGTGCACCCCAGCAGCATTGGAGCGGAGCTTCTGTCTGACAACATCTCAAAGACGCTACGCACCATTTGACTAGTAAGTACAAATTTTAACCATAGTTTGTGTTCCTCTCACCCACCTGTTAAGAATGTTACTGCTTTCAAATGCATAGAGACTGTGTCTGTCCCCCGAATAATACAACCAAATAATAATTTATTTAAAAGTCAGAGAAAAAACCTTACTATGATTAAACCAAAAGACAATATATTTAATGAGCAAAACCAACGCCTAAAGTTTGGGCTACTTAATATTAGATCACTAAATCCAAAAGCAGTTATTGTAAATGAAATGATCACAGACAACAGTTTTGATATACTATGCCTTACTGAAACCTGGCTTAAGCCAAATGATTATTTTGGTCTAAATGAGTCTACTCCACCAAGTTACGGTTATATTCAAGAGCCACGTCCGGTTGGTCGAGGTGGTGGTGTCGCAACAATCTTTAGAGACTCTATAACCGTTACTCGGAGAACAATGCATACATTTAAATCATTTGAAATGCTTGCGTTGAACATAACAGTTCCAAACAAATGTAAAAAATCATTGGTCTCTTTTACATTGGTTACTGTGTATAGACCCCCTGGGCCTTACACTAATTTTCTGATAGAGTTCGCTGACTTTTTATCGGATCTATTGGTTAACGTCGATAAAGTACTGATTGTTGGAGATTTTAATATCCACGTAGATATTGCTAACGATCCATTAGCTGTGGCGTTTAAAGAACTACTAGATTCTTGTGGTGTAACACAACACATCAATAGACCCACTCATCGACATAATCATACCCTAGACTTGATTATATCTCACGGAGCCGATCTAACCAATATCGATATTATACCTCAAAGCGACGACGTTTCCGATCACCATCTTATAACATGTACACTGCGCACTGCAGAACTCAGTTGTATACCTCGTTATCGAAAGGGTAGAACAATCACCTCAACTACTAAAGATAGTTTCGTGAAGAACTTGCCAGATCTGACTCCTCTAATAACCTTTCCAACTAATATAGAATCGCTCGATGTCATGACCAGCAACATGGGCACCATTTTCTCTAATACATTAGAAGCGGTCGCACCTATGAAGTCAAAAAAGATAAATGAAAAGATCATAGCACCATGGTATAATAACACCACTCGTGCCCTAAAAAGAGAAACGCGTAAACTGGAGCGAAAATTGAAACAAACCCAATTAGAGGTCTTTAAAATTGCATGTAAAGAGAGTGCAAGCTGTTACAAAAAGGCACTCAAAGCAGCAAAAGCCGAGTACTTCCGTAACCTCATAGAAAATAACAAAAACAATCCAAGGTTTTTATTTAGTACAATTGCTAAACTAACAAACAAACAGACTCCACCTGACCTGGGTATCCCGTCGCACCTTGGTAGCAATGAATTCATGAAGTTTTTTACTGAGAAAATCGAAATAATACGAGACAACATAGCTAAAACCAAACCTCCAAGTGCGTCGGAAGAATTAGTTTCAACCGTCACCTAAAAAGAAAAACTTGAGTGTTTTTCTCCTATAAATCAGGAAGATTTAATTAAAATTATTGCAACATCCAAACCGACGACATGCCTATTAGACCCCATTCCGACTACTTTATTAAAAGAGCTACTACCTGTTGCAATTCAGCCCATTTGTAACATAATCAACTCGTCAATTAATCTAGGCCATGTCCCAGGACCCTTTAAGCTGGCTGTAATTAAGCCTCTTATCAAAAAACCAAACTTAGACCCAAATGAACTTGGAAGCTATAGACCGATTTCCAATCTCCCTTACTTGTCTAAAATACTAGAAAAAGTAGTGTCAACTCAATTATGTACCTTCCTACAAAATAATGACATGCACGAAAAGTTTCAGTCTGGCTTCAGACCGTATCATAGCACTGAAACTGCGCTCGTTAGAATTACAAATGACCTTCTTATTGCATCAGATAAAGGTAATATCTCACTCTTAGTCCTGCTTGACCTTAGTGCTGCTTTCGATACTGTAGACCATAAAATACTATTAGATCGTTTACACAATTATACCGGTATTCAGGGACAGGCACTACAATGGTTCAGATCTTACTTAACAGACAGATATCAATATGTCCATTTAAAAGGGAAATCGTCATATCTTACGCAAGTAAACTATGGATTACCTCAGGGATCGGTTTTAGGACCCTTGCTTTCTCCATATACATGCTGCCCCTTGGCAACATTATTAGAAAACATGGAATTAGCTTCCACTGTTACGCAGATGATACTCAGCTATATATCTCATCAAGACCAGATGATTCCTTCAAACTATCCAAACTGGCAGAGTGCATAGAGGACATAAAACATTGGATGACTAGTAATTTCCTTCTTTTAAACTCTAACAAAACGGAAATATTACTTATAGCACCAAAAACACGTAAACCGAATATCTCCGATTACAGCCTGCAAATTGAAGGCTGCACTGTTACTCCAACAAATACAGTTAAAGACCTAGGGGTTATATTAGACGGCAACCTGTCATTTAAAAATCACATCTCAAATATCACAAAAACAGCCTTCTTCCACCTTAGAAATGTTTCCAAGTTAAGAAATATTTTATGTGTTGCTGACGCAGAAAAGCTTATTCATGCATTTGTGACCTCAAGACTTGACTATTGTAATGCTCTACTTAGTGGTTGTCCTGCATCATCGATAAACAAACTACAGTTAGTTCAGAATGCAGCTGCCAGAGTTCTTACTAGGTCAAGAAAATACGATCACATAACCCCAGTTTTATCATCGCTTCACTGGCTACCCATTAAGTATCGTATTGACTTTAAAATTATTTTAATTACTTACAAAGCCTTAAACGGTTTAGCCCCTACTTACTTAACCAAGCTTTTATCACGTTACAACCCATCACGCTCTCTAAGATCTCAAAACTTAGGACTTTTGATAACACCTAGAATAACTAAATCCACCAAAGGGGGTCGAGCTTTCTCATACGTAGCACCTAAACTCTGGAATAGCCTTCCTGATACTATTCGAGGGTCAGACACACTCTCCCAATTTAAATCTAGATTAAAGACACATCTTTTCAGCCAAGCTTTCACTTAATGCATAGTTAATGAACAGCAGCTACGCTAATTATTCTCTTTATTCTCTTTCCGCCTCTGCCTCGGGATGCTCATCCCGCGGTAGGAAGAAGTTCCACCATGTCCAGACGACCGACAGATGCCGATCCCCAATTTGAGATAACGCCAGCTACAGCTGCAGACTGACTGACCATCCCAGCTCCATCTAAGGCAATTCCACCACCAGCCAAGAGAAATATGACAATCGGACCATCCCAGCTCAGACCAATACACCCCCAACCAAGAGCAAAGACGGACTATTTGTCTTATTAATGCTGAAGTTACAATATTTGGTATTAAATGCTAAACTTAAATCACATGTCAGCAGTTTATGTGCAGCTGTGACACGTCAGAGGGGATCTGGCCCTCCCGGTTGAGCCTGGTTTCTCCCGAGGTTTTTTTCTCCATTAATCAATCATTGGAGTTTGGGTTCCTCGCCACAGCAGAGCAGTGTCGGCCTGCTCACCGGGAGACTGCTTTTATTTATTTATGTATTTAGAAGTGATATATTATTTATTAGAATGATATTACTCGTTGTATAAATACAATGTGCTGTGTTTTACCTTTTTTGTTTTCCTGTTTACTCTGTAAAGCTGCTTTGAAACGATACACATTGTGAAAAGCGCTATATAAATAAACTTGAATTGAATTGAATTGAATTGAATTAATGAAAACTTTAACATCATCAGCATAAGCCTAAACGGACAACATTGAATTTAAGTCTCCATTTGGAATCAAGACATCATAAAGATTTCTCCAAACCTGCACAAAAGAGGCTGAATCACAAGACTATGTAATTGTCCTTAAAGTGGACAGCCTTGTCAGATTCCTCTAAAGCAGGTATTGGTGCGCTTAAACCACCACCAGCTTTCACAAGAACAAATGCATTTGAATACAGCAATTGAATAAATGTAATATATGTGTCACACAAACCAAAATGCCATAAAACATTATAGAGATAACCATGGTCAAATCTATCAAATGCTTTCTCTTGATCTAAAGAAAGAAAAAACATTTTATTAATTTTTAACTGACTTATTTCCATAAGATCGCGTAATAAAAAAATATTGGCCATTATAGACCTTTTCAGAAATGCTGTATGTTTGTTCCTTATTCACCAATAAACTTAAAAAACACTTCAGTCTGTTAGCTAAACATTTTGAGAATATTTTATAGTCAGCACACAGTAATGACACCGGTCTCCAATTCTTTAGAAGACCTAGTTCTCCTTTTTTGGAAGTAAAGAAAGTACTGTCCTACTACAGCTTATAGGAAATCTCTTTGGTAATATTCAGACAATACCTCATAAACATCTTCTCCTAAAACACTCCAAACATGTTGATAGAACTCAGCAGTCAATCCATCAATTCCTGGGGATCTACCCGTGGACAACGGCTGCATTGCCTCTGTCAGCTCTTGAGAAGTAATGTTGTTATCCAGAGCCTTTTTCTACTCACTATCAGGCTTTGGTAGATCACTAAGTAGATCATCAGCACTTTAGTTGTTACAGTATTCAGAATTATATAGTTGTGAATAAAAATCCACTGCTAACTTCTACAGGATCTGTTGTTATAGAACCAACATGCCGACGAAGATGACACATTTGTTTTCCGAGTTGTACTTTTCTTTTCAAGATAAAAAAAGAAAGTGGTTGAAGTGTCCATGTCTTTAATAGAGCAAAATCTTGCCCTTATTATCGCTGTCTTTACTTGTTCCTGTAGATAATCCCAAGACCTCTCATTTTCATTATTATAAAAAATGTCCTGTTCTAAAAGTTCAATGTCTCTTTGTAGTCTTTCCACATTTTCCTTCACCACTGATCCGATACATGATGAATAATTCTGACAAAAAATCCTTATGTTAACTTTACCCACATACCACCACTGACTGAGATTTTCAAATTACTCTTTCTTAATTTTTCATTTCTTTCTGAACAAATCAAACAAATCACAAAAATTTACATCTTGTAATAATTAAGGCAAAATGGATGCATTCATTATCCCATTATTCCATAATTTACCCAAATAAAATCTATTCTCTCGTGCACCACATACTCTATTATCATTTACTTTAAGCCAAGTATATTGTCTATCTTTTTTATTGATCATTCTCCATACATCTAGTAATTTAAATGCATTCAATACTTTTGTTAATACATTACTATATCGACTATCTGGCTCTTCACCATTTCACCAATTACTAAATTCTGTGGTATCAGTATCTGTATGGGTTTCTTGAAAAAAATCTATATCAACCCGATTAATTTGGAAAAACTCTGAGCACATTGCTAACTTATTCCTATCTCTACATTCCTTTATATTTAAAGATCCTACCCTTAAATACCCCATAATAAAGAGGACAAGAAAGAGACAGGGCAGC
The DNA here is from genome assembly GCA_029783895.1 of Triplophysa bombifrons. NCBI lineage: Eukaryota > Metazoa > Chordata > Actinopteri > Cypriniformes > Nemacheilidae > Triplophysa > Triplophysa bombifrons. The sequence continues at coordinate 931,026 of CM056466.1, forward strand.
GACAAACGTAACTCACAAAGTTTAGAATTCACCACGTGTATTTTATTAATTTTTCTTTTTTCCTTCCAAAATACCATTTTTTCTTCCTTTAATTTGTTACCATTTTTTTCAAACAAATCTATTTTTTTACTTAATGCATTGTAACGAAACGTTTTCTGTAGCAATCCCAATGACCCACTGAATTTTTCTGTACCACGAAAATAACCATTTACCTTCACTGTTTTTCCAAACGTTGCATTCAAAGAACAATTCATTTCCTGCAATGTGTACGTATCATCTAAAACATGTGAACCTATCTCCGAAATATATTTTTTTCATCATCATCTTCTATCTCTTTCTCCTCAGACATTTCATTTAGATGTCACTGCCACTTCATCATCTTCACTTCCATTGATCTCAGCCTGTTTTACTTTGCTCAGACAAGCCATGTCCTTCATCTTTCTCAACCTCGTTATCATCACCATCATCATTAACAACATCATCAGTTTTAATATTACTTTGAGCTTGACCATCACTCGACTCTTCAGTGTGCAAACTGTGATACAGTATTGTGTTAAAACAAAAGTATAACCCCAATTTCTTTTTACAATGAAAAATAAAAAACAGTCACCCTCTCCCCTTACAAATCTTCACACACACCCAAACCCTCCCAGCATGCACCATGACAGAGAGAGAGCTCGAGAGAGAGGTGGACATTGTGATGTTGATGGGAGTAACGTGCTGTAAAGTTTTGATTTGTGTTATGTTGTGTACTCACTGTATTGAACATTGTCCTTGATCTTGTGTATGACAGTAAACTTCAGGTTCCTGAGATGTTTTGCTACATTGATCATCATTCCTGAGATGTTCTCCGGATCTGACACTCTACACTGAACTCTGGAAGAACATTCAGGAGTCATTCTGACATTCTGCCCAGACTTTACATTCACAATCACAGCAAACACAACACAAACCTCTCCAGTGTGCTCTTCAAGTTCTGTTGAGACACAAACACATGATTGACATGATTGACATGATTGACATGATTGAAAATGAGCCTCATATATTGGAGTGAAGATTGAAGCACCTGTAGGAATGAAACATCTTCAGCTGTCATCTGCTCCTCTACACCTCTGATTGTGTGTGAAAGAGATGAAATGTCTCTGTTGATCTTCTCAATCTTCTCCTTCATCATCTGACTCTTCTGCTCCTCTTCCTCTCTCAGTGCTCTTATTCTGGCTGATTCTTCATCATGTAGAAGCTTGTGAAGTTCCTCAAACTCTTCATGAATCTGCGTCTCTGTGCGGCGACTCTGAATCTGAGAAACACAGAATGACTCAATCAGCTCTCCATCAATATATACATTTACAAAAGAACATGATGATTCATTCAAACCTTTATATGTTCTGCTGTTTTATCCCAATTCTGTTTAAACTCCTCAAATATTCTCAGTTTCTCCTGTAAGGGTTTTAATGCACTTCTGAGTTTCTCCTGAAAGAAAACAACATGTTATTATAAAGGATTTTTTTTTTTATATGTAACTAAACAATTTGTAGTAGTGTATGTAACCACAGAGTACAATGAAGTGACATTTTAATGGTTATTTATTTGTCATTGTGAACATGTCTATCAGTTAATGATGTCATGATTCTGTCCTTCTGGTCAAGAGTTTTCTAGTTCTTTGGACGGAGTGACAGTACCTCGTGTGCTTGTTGTGTTATGTGAGGAGACACGTGACTGACCGTTGTTTGTGAGTTTGCGGCACGTTTATGGAAAGCCAAAGTATCCTTTAACGCCTGGTAGGGCATCTTATTGCACACTGATGCGTCAAAAGCGTACGTTTTGACAGCATCCACGCGTCCTTGACGTTGTGATTTTCAATGTAAACGCAGGTTCTCGATGTGTGATTTGCTATTGAAAACGTGCATTGTCGACGTTTGCTTTGGAGTATGGAATGCCAAGTGGTTTAAATATATGGGAATTTTAACACGTCAAGTACACGTCAACAACGTGTATATTACACATAATCAATGTGTATTTAACATGTAACAACGCAATAACAACGCGTGATTCATATGTCAGTTTCCAGTTTAAACGGGTCAATATCATTGGCTGCCTAAGAATATGGTCAAAGCATATCTGCTAACCTGGGGGGTTGCCTGCCGCTCATAGGCTACATGCTTCCACCATTAAAGTTCCTCCGGTTTATTTGTCCTTTTATTGTGTAGTTGTTTATCACTGAAAGTTATATTTATTAAGATAAAAAGCCCATTTTGCACATTAATAAACATTCTGACTGTAACACCATTTACCACACTTCAGTTTTTTTAGGGTGCAACCAAGATGCTTCAAAAGGACCATATTAAGAAAACATCGCATTTTAGACTAAGATCTTTCAAAAAATCAAATCACAGTGGTTCCTAAAGAGATAGGATACTGACTCAGGGATTTACTGTATACAGCCCATTTCAGATCATCATTTAACTTAAAGTCAGATATTCTGAACCATGTGTACTTACCTCAGACCTGTCAGCAGCCATAAATTAAACTGTAATACTCAGCAATACTCCATTTTTCAACTGTACAGTTTCATTAATATACTTCTTTTTTTAATTAAACTTATTGGTAAAATGAATTTTTTTTATCATCATTGATGTACATTTGCTCACAAAGGGTAAATAAATAGATTTGATATAAATACCTCAGGTTTGAAAAATAAAATGTCAATGTAATAACGCTTATGCTATGTTCAGTCTGAAACAAAAATTATCATCTTAACATTAGTACTTAAGAAAAATAAAAGACAATAAGAACCAATTTTATGTTTGAAGGAAAGAATGCTGAGTGAGCAACAGGATCCCCCACCCAATGCTTTTAGCCTGTGTACAGTGGAAAATTGTATACCCTGTCGTGTTGCAATGTTAAAATGCTCAAATATAGTGAGGTGGGCTTCAGGATTTAGTAAAACACGGCAGCCACCTGACGGTTGTGAGTGCAAAGAAGTAAGTTTAGCTGAATGCACAACCCTACTATCACAAACTGCTCTTAAGCTTCACAGATTGCAGATCCAAATACAGCTTTAGTCCACAAAACGGTACATGCAATGCTCAGGACAGGCAGAAAACAGGCATAAATGACATAACAGGCAGTGGTCTGGGCAGGAGGCAGAGGTTCAGAAACAATAACCAAATCAAATGTTAAATACAATGAAAAAAACAAGGATACCTCTCAGAAATGCAATGTGACATAAACAAGTCTTGCAGTGATGGAAACAACAGACCAGGCATATGTAGACAGAAGTAATCAGGTGACTAGACACAGGGGAATGTAGTCATAGATAATGAGCGAAGGATTATGGGAAATGTAGTGTAGGGAGGCAGTCTATGTGATGAGAGGAGTGCCCTCCAGCGGATTTGAGAGAGCACTGCAGCTGGTGACTGAACTTACAGGACAGGTAATACACACTCACTCCTTAGTTTACTTTTTCCCAAAATTAGTACAACAGTTTCAGCTAAATAAAGGATTTATTTAAACTTAATGAGTTTTTTGATGGTTTGTTGCTTTTTCAGGCGAAGAGAATTAACTTCAAGTTTTGAATTTATAATGAATGAATATGAATATATATGATGAAAAATGATAATGTATAAGAAATAAGATAAATAAATTACAACACAAACGCATGTCAGTACTGTCAGAATTTGATAATTTCTAAGAAAATACACAAGTTGCTTTTAAGAAATTCAGATCCTACGATCTATCAGTGGTTAAACTATGGTTATTATGATAGTTACTGTGATTACAAGAAATGGCCAGTTTATTGTTTTAATACAACTTATTACTACAAAGAACAAAGTAAACTTGTGTGTAGTACTTGGTAAAGTCTTGCATGCTGCCATATATCAAGGTGTGTTGTGAGGCTACGTTCACAGCTTCATTGTGTCACCTGGACATTGGTCTATTTTTAAAATACACTAGAAAGACATTGACGGGCGACATTAAATTGACTCCTTTTAACGCTGCTATTATAACGCCTTTATATTCATTTTGTTCTAAAAAGTAGGTTTCACTTAGAAAAAAGTAGGTTTCACTAAATAATGTATCATACAATAAAGTACACAATAAAAAGATCAAGAATTAATTTTTCTGCTGTTATTCTTTGGAAACATTACCTAGAGTCATACAGTCATCAGTATTCTGCATATACGCTGCAATCAGCTCTGCTTTTGTGAAAAGACTCTTATTGTCACAGAAACTTTATAATCCAAACGCACGACAAGGTAGAATTCCAAAGAAAAATTAATAAAAAGAATAACAATTGAACAATGATAAACCAGGAGCAGAATCATACATCCATAAACATGTAAGAACAATACCAGAAAATAAACTAAAGTAACATACAGGCTTAAATACACATAGAAACATAATCTGTTTAAACCGCATCAGGTGAGGGACGAATCAACTAATAAGGAAATCAGGCACAGAAGACGAAACCAAACTAAAGAAAACCGCAAACTACATTCGAAATCGAAAAACGACCATCTGGGATCTGAACAAATCTGGTCCAAACGACAATCCGTTTTACTAGTTCGCCGCAGCAATCTAAACAGGTCTGGTTTTCCCGAAAACCTCTTATCACTCGTCTTCCGGAAGTCGCATTTGTCAACCGCATACGTCATCGAGGTTTGACAAGTGCTACTACCGGAAGACGCAACCAAATCCTGGCAAGGACGCATCCGGGAGGAATGGCTAATATGGTCACCATAGGTTTAAACCGTGTTTTGATTTGTTGTTTGCCACTTCGCGGTTTATTGTTTAATTAAAGTATTTTTGTTTCTACTCTGGCTATCTGCGCTTGGTCTCTGTCGGTGATTCATGACAATTTATCTCATTATCGTGATGAAATGTTTAAAATATTATTGATCTTTACCTTATTGTCGTCGACAGCTTCATCAACAGGACAGAATTTGTGGTTGTTGTGTGTTCTGGAGTCTCGACACACGACACACACGGGCTGTTGATCATCCAGACAGAAGAGTTTGAGTTTCTCATTGTGAAGATGACAGACTGATGAAGATCTCTCACTTCTCTCCTGTAAGAAACTCTCACACAGATTCTTTAAAACCAGACTAACTGGAGGATTATTTTTTAAAGATCTTCTTCTACAAACTGGACATTCTTTAACTCCTTTACTTTCCCAGAATCTGTGAATACAGTCTTTACAGACACTGTGACTACAGGACAACACAACAGGATCTTTAAAAATCTCACAGCACACAGGACAAGAGAAATCCTCCTCAGAAAAACTTTTAGACGCCATTCTCTCTGAGTGAAATGACACAATCCTTCTTCAGTTTCACTTTCAGTTCAGTAAAGTAATAATCCAGTTTGATCTCAGTGTTCAGTTGTGAATAAAAATATCTTCACATCCACAGCAAGGACTTCAGAATCTGTGCATTCAAAATATTTCATTTCATTTTCAACATTATCATCAAATGATCGAGTGTTCTTATTCAACTGAGTAACAGGTTTGTGACGATCTCAGTTTCCTGATTCTCTGTGTAAGTGGGAGGAGTTTATTCACAGACACGCCTCCTGATTCTAACCAATGAGATTTATTGTGTTCAACTGAAATGACTTTAGATTGACTTTTAATATCACGCTTTAGTTAAACTACATGAATTTTTTGTCTTTAATCGAGAATACATTTGTTATAGAGATTAAATGTGTGATACAAGATTACTAACAGCAGCTTTGATAGAAACGTTTATAAAACAAATATTCATCAGTCATGATGTTTTTAAAGATTATATTTTATTCATGGCAGAACAATATAAAGTTCCATAAAAAAATAAAAGAGAAGTGATTTTAAAAGTGTATTACACACAACTGTACAACAGAACAAAGAGAAAATCATTGAGAGAATGAACATCATCTGCATGTTAGAAACTGAACAAGAAGCTTTAAATAAAATCATGTCAGTTAGTAAATGTTGATATGAAACAGTTGAGTAGAAAACAAACAGAAAGATCAGAAGCTGGAGGTGTTTATGTCCTGCAGTCCTTCAGTAAACTCTTGTGTTGTGTTTGTTAGTGAACATCAGATATTTCACATTTCTTCTGATCCACATCAAGATGATCTTTGACATTCATGTTTGTCCAGATACTGTTTAATATCTTCAAGCCACAACAATAATTCTGAAACATAAATATTATGCAGTTTTACTGCTCCTTTGCGGTTAGGAAACATACTTTCATAAGTTCACACAAGTCACAACCTGTTGCATCCTCGATAAAAGATCTCAAGAACACATTTAACTGAACTTGACCTGCGTCCCATACAGCCTTCTTCTATACTTTATACTGTAGAAGGTGAAAATAAGTATGAAGAGTTCGTCTGAAACTTCAGTATATGCAAAAATCACTCGGATGGTCTACAGCTTCTGTCGAGATTTGTGAATTTGCATTGGATGGACACGTCTCTATCCCATGATGCCACAGGAGTTGAACAACAGTAACATTTCAAAAGTTAAAAATAGACAAAAACTTTAATGCAGATATCCGTCTTTCAAATGTAAGTTTCAATAAATAAATTTATTGTGACTAAAGTATGTTGTAAGCAACACCTACATACATGTCGTTGTGAATAGGTCATAGGTCAAAGAGCATACGGGTCACAAGACATTAAAACATGGCAGATGCAGTATGTCTGAAATGTATTACAACTACTCCACTCACTCTATTTATTATATAGGACCATATGGCTTGACATCAACACCTGACAAATGAGAGTAGATTTGATCTGTGATTCAAGATTCAAGATGTTGTATTGAGCAAGACACTTTACTCCATGTTGCTCCAGGGGGATTGTCCCTGTAATAAGTACACTGTAAGTCGCTTTGGATAAAAGCGTCTGCCAAATGACTAAATGTAAATGTAAATGTGTATCGGTCACAAATACTCTGTAAACATGTACAACTTGCAGTGAAATATTAATCTGGTAAACTCCAAAGACTGTGCAACTAGAGGAGACTATATAAATATATGTAGAAAATATAAAGCCTATTAAAACATATATCAAGAACGATGTATTTTACAAAGCAAAGCAGCTTTACATACATCATAATAAAAAAATGTTCCGTGAGGAAAGGTCTTCTTGAGCCTCTCTGTGTTGGACAACAGACTGTGGAAACATCGACAGACGGCAGTAGACAGAAGAGAGAATTTACAGGGTGTGTGGAGTCTTGAATGATTTTGACAGCTTTGACTTTGTATCGTTTGTTGTAGATGTCGTTCAGAGAGAGGAGAGAAGACACAGAGATGCTCTCAGCTAAGCACAAGACTCTCTTCAGGGCTTCTGGACAGAACAGTTTCAATACCACCATGAGATGCACTGAGTCAATATACTTTCAATGGCACCAGAAAAGAACGTTTTTTACATTTAGGTATTTGGCAGACGCTTTTATCCAGAGCGACTTACATTGCTTTATCCTATACATTTTACATAGGTATTAAGCAATCCCCTGGGATCGAACCCACAACCTTGCGTTGTTAACATAATGCTCTTACAACTGAGCTACAGGAAAGTTTTCAGGATCACAGGTGAGTTGTGGCGGGTAAGACAAACAGGTATGACAGTTGTTGTCTCATGATGTAATGCTTTCAGAGGAAGAGTTTAGACATGAAGTCAGAAACACATTCAGACCGCCTTCAAGGGCAGCGTAACGGATTCTGTCAGAAAAATAAACAGAGGGCGCCTTTGTGATGAACTAAAACACTAATGTCTCGATAGAAATACATTCATAAGTTATAAAAAGAGAAAACAGATCTTTATTTACACAGTTACTGTGCTCTAGATGCTTTCTTGGCCGCCATTTCATTATTTTGGAACTCGACCCTGCTCGACCAATCACATCACACGTGTGAGCACACGCACAGAACTGTGGGACATTGAAGGCAGTAAGGAAACATCTATGGCAGTCCTCATGAAGAAGTGAAATGAACAGAAAAGTCTGTTGGTCATACCGCCAACATGTCGACGCTTCGCTACAAGATCGTGTGATGCTGAAGTCACGTGCATAGTTGCCAAGTCCGCTTATAATCCGCAACTTTGGGCTTGTTTTTTATCAAGTCGCGAGTTGCGTTTTTTTGGGTTTATTTAGAAAATATTTGTTGCTTGTTAGGAAAATTTGACAAGCACAAAGTACAACAAAGCCCTTTAAGGCTCTTATCTTTTTCTTCTTTTCCATCTCTCCAACCCTATTCTGCTCACAGGTCATCGAAGATGAGTGGGTATAGTGTGCCCTCATGTTTTATTGCTGTTTGCTGATTTTTGCAAAATATCTTCATTTTTAAATAAACGAGAATTTCCCGTTTGAATATTGCAGGCTCATTTATTGTCAAAAATAGTAAATGATAAATTAGAACGATGGTAAATAAATTTGATTTGGATTCAATTTATTGTCATTACAAATATACAAGTACAGTGTAACGAAATGGATTTAAGAAGAAAAATACAGCATAAGATGAGGAAAGTGGTGAGAAAAACAGGTACACATAATACACCATAGACAAGACTTGCAACAGGAGAAGATAATCCAGCTCCGGCAAGCAGCCATCCGGTCCAGTGCCATTACGGATCCGCTCACAGACCCGTTTGTCAGGCTGGTGGTTCAAAGCTACGGAGGCATGGGATTGGGATCAGGGCAATGTCTGTATGTGTGTGTGTGTGTGATAGTTCGGAGTCTGTAGAGTGGGGGAGGAATGCAAGAGTGTCTCGCTGCAATGCTCTCACAGGGTTAATTTTCCAGCTGCTGCTCTTGTCCAAGGCTGTTGCTGGATCCGAGGAGCCGAAAAAGATAAGATTGCGATTGTTTAGTCGGGAAACCGTATACCAAATGTAACGGCAACCCTCATTGTCCATTGTCAATTGTCAATTCTGATCTCCGATACCATCAATTTTCCTTTCCATAGCTGTTAAGATCTCCCTGATAACAACCATATTTCGATTAATAGTCTCAGTCTCAATGCTGACCGCTCTTCCCACAGCTTCAATCGATACGGGCAGCCTTGTGAGGCTTTGGACAGCTGTTCCCGTTTTATGAATTTTTCGATAACCCAGGGCAAAGCCTAATCCAATCAGCACAAAACCTGTTATCATGGTTCCGAAAAGGTAGATATCTTTGATGTCCTCCACGGAAAGAGCCGCCAGACACACGATCGGCCATCACTCCCACCCGACCATCGTGTAGCCAGCAAAGAACGTTCCGTCAGGGCAGACAGGTTCCCCCGAACCCAAGCATCTCATAGAGAAAATGGTGTCAATTGCGTCGAGAGACCAGTTGATCAGATCCATAATTTTCCAAGTTTGGAGAGCAGTGCAGAGAGAGTCTCTCAATAGATGAACGAGACGAGACAAGAGACAAAAGCAGGGAAAATATGGGCACTGACGGGGATTGAAAAAATGCGACCACCTCCGCTGAGAGCCAAACGAGAAACCATCAAATTATATTGGGTTTGTTTTGGGCTTGTTTTTAAAGCTAAGGTTGCTAATTTATCTCGCGAGATTTGGCAACTATGTCCTCCTGCAGTCTGCTGAGCTCGAGAAGATGAAGATGCGTTTTAGTTTCAAGCCTGCGTCCTCTGGAGGATGTATTTGTCACTGGCATACGTCAATAACAAGGTTTATTACTTCAGAAAGGCAACCGTCACATTTCAAGGAATGAAAGAAACTACAATGTTCATACAATTTTTTTTTCATTTATATTGTTTTTAACTGAAATGAGACGCATGTGGTGGACAACTGTGTTTTTTCATGGGAAGGTTTTGTTGTGAGCACCTGAAAGTGACTTTCATATCTTTCATGACACATTTGAACACGATCAATCGATTATCTGTTTCTCATCTTAACTGAAAACAAGGTGATTTTCTCTGTGATGCAACAGCGACCTCTTCTTGTAGGACTAATAATAACATCCTCATGTGATCTTAATCTCTCCATCAGACACTTTTTAAATCTGTTCACAATGATTTAAAGATATTACATCAGTCACTTATCTCTGCTGTCTGATGAGTTTACTAGAGGAACACATGATAGTCTTCAGAGTTCTTCATGAACAGAGACTTTCTCTGACAAATAACAGAAGATTAGAGATTATTTTAAAGGTGAAGAACATCAAATGACACTGAAATTAGATTTTTCACAACAGTATTTGAATGTTTACTGCTTTTAAAGTTGAGCAAATAAATACATCTGAAGTGTAAAAAGTTTCAATGTTTTAATTTGACTGCTGTTGAAATCAGATATAAACTTTAGTTAGATTACATACATTTATTCTCTCTAAACTCAATAATAAAGTCAATTACTAGATGCATTTTTGCTGATCTATGAGATTCATGTTTGTCCAGACCCTGTTTACTATCTTGACGACCAAAATCAATTATGCATCATCAGTAATACAGACTGGTATGATTTCACATTATTCTGTTTTATTTTATTTTTACATTTTTTGTAGAATTGTCACCACATAATGATGAAAAATTGTAAAGAATTTACAGAATTTACAATGAAAAGAAACGTTCTCTTACCTTCATATTAATCTTTAAAGGTTTGAATCATAGAATTGTGTGTGTGTGTGTGTGCGTGCGTGCGTGCGTGCGTGCATGTGTGTGG
>CM056466.1:946672-956672 GCA_029783895.1 Triplophysa bombifrons
TTTGGATGTATTGACAGGAACTGCCGTTCTTATTTTCCTTCCCATAAGAAGCTCAGTGGGACTGTATCCATTTGCCAAGGGATTTCTTGAGGAGACTTTTGATCGTCCTCACAGCACGCTCCGCCTCCCCGTTGCTCTGTGGGAAATGGGGACTAGAGGTCACATGACTAAAACCCCAGTCCTGTGCGAAATGTCTGAAGATATCCGAAGCAAACTGTGGACCATTGTCCGAGCGAACCACCTCAGGTATGCCATGGCAAGCAAAAATAGACTTGACGTTGTCAATCACTGCTCCAGATGTTGTAGATGTTAGTTTGGGTACTTCAAAATATCTGGAGAAATAGTCCACAATGACCAGGTATTGTTTGTTGTCTATCTGGAATAGATCCGCACCTAAAGTGGACCATGGTCTTGGGGGAAACTCAGTAGACATCATCTTTTCTTTGAAATGTACTCTTTCACGGCTACATACATCGCTTTTCTCTATCATGTTTGTCAGCTCTCTGCTGAGCCTTGGCCACCACACTGAATGTTAAGCTCGCTCTCTGCATTTTGTTATTCCCAGGTGGCCCTCGTGCAGCTTTGAGAAGATGTCCGCCCTGAGAGATGCTTGGATGACTATCCTGCTGCCATACAACAGGTGACCATCTTTCAATTCAAGTTTATTTATATAGAGCTTTTCACAATGTGTATTGTTTCAAAGCAGCTTTACAGGGGCAAACAGGAAAAACAGAAAAACACAGCACAGTGCATGGTATTCATACCTGAAAATTGCAGGTATGGCTGGAACACTCTGTTAATTGAGAATTTATCTGGCTATCCGTCGACACAGAATTTCTTCAAGTGCTTGAGTGTGGGGTCACTCTGGTGTCTCTGAATTTCTCTTAACCTCTTCTCTGTAGCTGGGAGATTCGCTACCACAGAGTCAATATAGAGGTTGATTTCCTCCTCCTGCAATCCTTCTGCCGTGTGACTGACGGGAGCTCGGGACAGCACATCCGCAGTTGCAATGTCTTTGCCAGGCACATGTGATATAGTGTAGGCAAAACGCATTAGTCGCATGCGCAGACACTGTCTGCGTGGAGGAAGTTCATCTAAGCTCTTTGAGCCTAGTAGAGGAATCAGGGGCTTGTGGTCGGTTTCAATGTGAAAACTCTTTCCAATGAGGAACTCTGCAAACCTCTCACAGGCCCATGTTGATGCCAGCGCCTCTTTCTCGATCTGGGCGTAACGCTGCTCAGTGCTGCTGAGGGGTCTCGAGGCATACGCCACAGGTTTCCACTCTGTGTCCGTGTGCCGCTGGAGAAGAACGGCGCCCAACCCATACGAGGAAGAGTCAGCGGAGACAAGCGTTTCAGCATTCGGGTCGTACAATGCAAGCCCTGGGGTTGTTGTCAGCTCTTCTTTTATGTTATCGAATGCCTGCTGTTGTTGCGGCCCCCAGGCCCACATACTGGACTTTTTCAGCAAGTCTCTGAGTGGTCGTGTCCTCTCAGCCAAGTGAGGCAGGAACTTCCCCAGGTGGTTTGTCATCCCCAGGAAGCGTCTCACCTCGCTGACGTTACTGGGTGCTGGCATAGCTTTTACTGCGCTCACTTTATCAGGGTCAGCACTAATGCCTGATGATTCGATGACCTGCCCTAGGAACTTTATCCTGCTCTTAGAAAACTCACACTTATCGTTGACCGCCTCCTCTAGTCGCGACAGTGGTCTCCACTGTGTGGCTCCCCAAATGAGCACATCGTCCATCTGACACAGAACCCCCACCAGACCCTCCAAGATGCGTGACATGCGCTTTTGGAAATGTTCTGGTGCTGACGAGATCCCAAAACACAGTCGATTGTAACAATACCGCCCGAACGGAGTTATGAAAGTGGTTAGCAGAGATGACTCCTTGGACAGTGGAATCTGCCAAAAGCCTGCGTTGGCATCTAGCTTTGAAAATACTTTGACCCCAGCAAGCTGTCCTAGAGTGTGTTCAACTGAGGGAAGAGGGTGCTTCTCCCTCATAACTGATTTGTTCAGCTCTGTGAGATCGGTGAGATATTCTCACCTTGCCCGTGCGTTTCGGCACCACCACCATAGGCGCACACCATTCAGGGGGCCCCTCCACTTTTGAGATAACCCCCTGCTGTTCCATACGGTCCAGCTCCTGTCTAACTTTTGGCAGGAGTGGGAGGGAAATCCGCCTGGGAGTTGAGAGGGAAAAAGGCTGAGCGTTTGGTTCCAGTACTATTTTGTACTCGCCCTCCATTCTACCTAGTCCACAGAAAAGCTTTGGGAACTCCCTTTTAACTGTCTCTTTGGATTCCAGGCTGATGTTATTTATTCTGGCGACCAACTGCAGTGCCATTGCAGCAAGCCCTCCTAGCAGTGGTGTGCACAGCCCCTCCACAACGTAAATTTCCTCATTAGAACTTGCCCTTCACATTCAGACGAGTCCCTCCTGGCCCCAGCAGAACCCTGGTTGACTTCTCCAGCATGCGGAACTGGCCCTGGTTATACAGCATTTCAGATATAGCGGTGAGGTCAGCGCCAGTGTCAATTTTAAAGCGTGCATTGATATTCTCCACATGTATGTCTGTCATCCATGGGCTGTCATTTGCGTCCTCTGACAGTGAACCCAGAAATGCAACTTCCTCACCAGTGTCCTCACCAACTGTAGCTACATGCATTTCACACATTCTTTTGGTTTTGCACACTCTGGCTTAATGTCCCTTCTTTCTGCAGTTATTGCAAATTACCTCTCTAGCTGGACATTGTTGTAGGCTATGCCATTTAATCACCACATCTGTTGCATTGTGCCTGTCGTTCATTCAGCTTTTTATCTGTTTGCTTGTGTTGTGGCTTGTGTTGTTTTGCGCGTGCCCCGCATGCTGTCGAGCTGAGCGTCAGAGAGATCTGCTTTGAAGTTCGATTTTAGCATTTCTTGTTGCTTCTTCACCTGCTCGCTTTGTCTAGCTCTGTTAATTACTTTCTCTAGAGTCAGTTCGGGATCAAGTTGTAGCTGTTCTGACAAGTGTTTATCTCTCAGACCCACAACAAGTCTATCTCTCACCATTTCGTCATGCAGAGCCCCGTATCCGCAGTGCTCTGCTAGGCAGTGCTGCATGAAAGCTGTCAGCCGACTCGCCCATTTCTTGCTGCCTCTGGTTAAACTTTGCCCGCTCGAAGATCACATTTCTGCGTTTTACAAAGTGAGCATCCAGCTTTGTCTTAACTGTTTCGTACTCACTCGCTTCCTCTGGGCTGAGGTGCAGGGAAACCAGTATGTCCTCCGCCTCCTCCCCCATTGTGTAAATCAGCGCATTCACTTGATTTTCGTCCGCTTGTATCTCCAATCCCGATGCAATGCAAAATCTGTCGAAGCGTTTAATCCATTTAGTCCAGTCTTCTGCTTTGAATGTGAACTTCTCTGGTTGAGAAACTGGAAACTGATTCATTATTGCCGCCTGTGAGCTCGCTAGCATTAGCGTTAGCACTAAACCTTCGGTAATCAACGGAGGGAAAACAAACAAAAAAACTAGCCTGTTTCCTGTGTTATCCCTTATTTGTAGTCGTCCGTTAAGATCCAGGTTTCACTTCTGACACCATGTTATGTGTTTTATAGGTACACAATGACCTTTATAGAAGGCTCAACCAAGGACCACAACTACACGCTTCTTGAACCACAGCTTTATTATAAACTGTCCCCCTTCCACCACAACCTACACAAGGTTCCTATCCCAGTAGTTGACCTGATACTACAGAAACAACAATAGGGGACCAAATCATCGTCGCTGTATGTCGATACCCGTACGATATATCTTCTTAGTTTTATCGAAACAGAAATATAAAGGATCTTGCTTGGAAGAAAGTGAGCGAGGAGATCGGACAATCTGGTAAATTGTAAAATATGATCTTCACTCAATCTGGTCTTTATATAGCAGGCGGCGGCGAGATCCAAGCGTGTCACAACTCTGTTTCTTTCAATGGCTCTGGTTATTCCAAGTCCAAGATAACCTCTAAAAATGTATAACGATATAATTAATAATAGAATGCAGAGAATCAATTGACAATTTTTCTTACAAATGTAATATAAATATGTCTTACATGACATTTAATTAACAAATGATTAAACAAAATTGTCTGTTCGTGACATTTGAACGTATTTTTTACAGAGAAAACGGATTTTCCTCGCAGAGGGTCTGCATTAAAAAAATTCAAATTCACATTTCATATGCAGTTTTTTTTCTCGTGTGTCAAGTATTGGTGTAATAAGAGGGATAATGAACAAGCAGCCGTCTGTTGTCCCGAAATAATCCCCTTCAGTGTGACACAAGACCCTCCGCTTCACGTCCTGATCACACTGTCGGTGGACTTACTTATTTGTCACTCTGAAAATGTTTATCAGTATTCTTATTATGATGAAATGTTTTTAATATTATTGATCTGTACCTTATTGTCGTCGACAGCTTCATCAACAGGACAGAATTTGTGGTTGTTGTGTGTTCTGGAGTCTCGACACACGACACACACGGGCTGTTGATCATCCAGACAGAAGAGTTTGAGTTTCTCTTTGTGAAGATGACAGACTGATGAAGATCTCTCACTTCTCTCCTGTAAGAAACTCTCACACAGATTCTTTAAAGCCAGATTTACTGGAGGATTATCTTTTAAAGATCTTCTTCTACAAACTGGACATTCTTGAGCTCCTTTACTTTCCCAGAATCTGTGAATACAGTCTTTACAGACACTGTGACTACAGGACAACACAACAGGATCTTTAAAAATCTCACAGCACACAGTACAAGAGAAATCCTCCTCAGAAAAACTTTTAGACGCCATTCTCTCTTGAGTGAAATGACACAATCCTTCTTCAGTTTCACTGTCAGTTCAGTAAAGTAATAATCCAGTTTGATCTCAGTGTTCAGTTGTGAATAAAAATATCTTCACATCCACAGCAAGGACTTCAGAATCTGTGCATTCAAAATATTTCATTTCATTTTCAACATTATCATCAAATGATCGAGTGTTCTTATTCAACTGAGTAACAGGTTTGTGACGATCTCAGTTTCCTGATTCTCTGTGTAAGTAGGAGGAGTTTATTCACAGACACGCCTCCTGATTCTAACCAATGAGATTTATTGTGTTCAACTGAAATGACTTTAGATTGACTTTTAATATCACGCTTTAGTTAAACTACATGAATTTTTTGTCTTTAATCGAGAATACATTTGTTATAGAGATTAAATGTGTGATACAAGATTACTAACAGCAGCTTTGATAGAAACGTTTATAAAACAAATATTCATCAATCATGATGTTTTTAAAGATTATATTTTATTCATGGCAGAACAATATAAAGTTCCATAAAAAAATAAAAGAGATGTGATTTTAAAAGTGTATTACACACAACTGTACAACAGAACAAAGAGAAAATCATTGAGAGATTGAACATCATCTGCATGTTAGAAACTGAACAAGAAGCTTTAAATAAAATCATGTCAGTTAGTAAATGTTGATATGAAACAGTTGAGTAGAAAACAAACAGAAAGATCAAAAACTGGAGGTGCAATTATTTTAAAGAATGCATAAAAACACAATCTGTAGTATTGATGGTACATAATGACTGTTTTCCTCGTTCACAATCCAGCCCAACTCAGATTCTCTCAACTTTCTCTTTCATTAAGAAACCAAGACCTGTTTCCTGTGCTGTAATGACTGCAGCATTGTAGCAAAGATTTCATGTCAGTTAGTAAATGTTGATATGAAACAGTTGAGTAGAAAACAAACAGAAAGATCAGAAGCTGGAGGTGTTTATGTCCTGCAGTCCTTCAGTAAACTCTTGTGTTGTGTTTGTTAGTGAACATCAGATATTTCACATTTCTTCTGATCCACATCAAGATGATCTTTGACATTCATGTTTGTCCAGATACTGTTTAATATCTTCAAGCCACAACAATAATTCTGAAACATAAATATTATGCAGTTTTACTGCTCCTTTGCGGTTAGGAAACATACTTTCATAAGTTCACACAAGTCACAACCTGTTGCATCCTCGATAAAAGATCTCAAGAACACATTTAACTGAACTTGACCTGCGTCCCATACAGCCTTCTTCTATACTTTATACTGTAGAAGGTGAAAATAACTATGAAGAGTTCGTCTGAAACTTCAGTATATGCAAAAATCACTCGGATGGTCTACAGCTTCTGTCGAGATTTATGAATTTGCATTGGATGGACACGTCTCTATCCCATGATGCCACAGGAGTTGAACAACAGTAACATTTCAAAAGTTAAAAATAGACAAAAACTTTAATGCAGATATCCGTCTTTCAAATGTAAGTTTCAATAAATAAATTTATTGTGACTAAAGTATGTTGTAAGCAACACCTACATACATGTCGTTGTGAATAGGTCATAGGTCAAAGAGCATACGGGTCACAAGACATTAAAACATGGCAGATGCAGTATGTCTGAAATGTATTACAACTACTCCACTCACTCTATTTATTATATAGGACCATATGGCTTGACATCAACACCTGACAAATGAGAGTAGATTTGATCTGTGATTCAAGATTCAAGATGTTGTATTGAGCAAGACACTTTACTCCATGTTGCTCCAGGGGGATTGTCCCTGTAATAAGTACACTGTAAGTCGCTTTGGATAAAAGCGTCTGCCAAATGACTAAATGTAAATGTAAATGTAAATGTGTATCGGTCACAAATACTCTGTAAACATGTACAACTTGCAGTGAAATGTTAATCTGGTAAACTCCAAAGACTGTGCAACTAGAGGAGACTATATAAATATATGTAGAAAATATAAAGCCTATTAAAACATATATCAAGAACGATGTATTTTACAAAGCAAAGCAGCTTTACATACATCATAATAAAAAAATGTTCCGTGAGGAAAGGTCTTCTTGAGCCTCTCTGTGTTGGCCAACAGACTGTGGAAACATCGACAGACGGCAGTCGACAGAAGAGAGAATTTACAGGGTGTGTGGAGTCTTGAATGATTTTGACAGCTTTGACTTTGTATCGTTTGTTGTAGATGTCGTTCAGAGAGAGGAGAGAAGACCCAGAGATGCTCTCAGCTAAGCACAAGACTCTCTTCAGGGCTTCTGGACAGAACAGTTTCAATACCACCATGAGATGCACTGAGTCAATATACTTTCAATGGCACCAGTAAAGAACGTTTTTTACATTTAGGTATTTGGCAGACGCTTTTATCCAGAGCGACTTACATTGCTTTATCCTATACATTTTACATAGGTATTAAGCAATCCCCTGGGATCGAACCCACAACCTTGTTTTGTTAACATAATGCTCTTACAACTGAGCTACAGGAAAGTTTTCAGGATCACAGGTGAGATGTGGCGGGTAAGACAAACAGGTATGACAGTTGTTGTCTCACTGTCTCATGATGTGATGCCTTCAGAGGAAGAGTTTAGACATGAAGTCAGAAACACATTCGGACCGCCTTCAAGGGCAGCGTAACGGATTCTGTCAGAAAAATATACAGAGGGCGCCTTTGTGATGAACTAAAACACTAATGTCTCCATAGAAATACATTCATAAGTTATAAAAAGAGAAAACAGATCTTTATTTACACAGTTACTGTGCTCTAGATGCTTTCTTGGCTGCCATTTCATTATTTTGGAACTCGACCCTGCTCAACCAATCACATCACACGTGTGAGCACACGCACAGAACTGTGGGACATTGAAGGCAGTAAGGAAACATCTATGGCAGTCCTCATGAAGAAGTGAAATGAACAGAAAAGTCTGTTGGTCATACCGCCAACATGTCGACGCTTCGCTACAAGATCGTGTGATGCTGAAGTCACGTGCATAGTTGCCAAGTCCGCTTATAATCCGCAACTTTGGGCTTGTTTTTTATCAAGTCGCGAGTTGCGTTTTTTTTGGGTTTATTTAGAAAATATTTGTTGCTTGTTAGGAAAATTTGACAAGCACAAAGTACAACAAAGCCCTTTAAGGCTCTTATCTTTTTCTTCTTTTCCATCTCTCCAATCCTATTCTGCTCACAGGTCATCGAAGATGAGTGGGTATAGTGTGCCCTCATGTTTTATTGCTGTTTGCTGATTTTTGCAAACTATCTTCATTTTTAAATAAACGAGAATTTCCTGTTTGAATATTGCAGGCTCATTTATTGTCAAAAATAGTAAATGATAAATTAGAACGATGGTAAATAAATTTGATTTGGATTCAATTTATTGTCATTACAAATATACAAGTACAGTGTAACGAAATGGATTTAAGAAGAAAAATACAGCATAACATGAGGAAAGTGGTGAGAAAAACAGGTACACATAATACACCATAGACAAGACTTGCAACAGGAGAAGATAATCCAGCTCCGGCAAGCAGCCATCCGGTCCAGTGCCATTACGGATCCGCTCGCAGACCCGTTTGTCAGGCTGGTGGTTCAAAGCTACGGAGGCATGGGATTGGGATCAGGGCAATGTCTGTATGTGTGTGTGTGTGTGATAGTTCGGAGTCTGTAGAGTGGGGGAGGAATGCAAGAGTGTCTCGCTGCAATGCTCTCACAGGGTTAATTTTCCAGCTGCTGCTCTTGTCCAAGGCTGTTGCTGGATCCGAGGAGCCGAAAAAGATAAGATTGCGATTGTTTAGTCGGGAAACCGTATACCAAATGTAACGGCAACCCTCATTGTCCATTGTCAATTGTCAATTCTGATCTCCGATACCATCAATTTTCCTTTCCATAGCTGTTAAGATCTCCCTGATAACAACCATATTTCGATTAATAGTCTCAGTCTCAATGCTGACCGCTCTTCCCACAGCTTCAATCGATACGGGCAGCCTTGTGAGGCTTTGGACAGCTGTTCCCGTTTTATGAATTTTTCGATAACCCAGGGCAAAGCCTAATCCAATCAGCACAAAACCTGTTATCATGGTTCCGAAAAGGTAGATATCTTTGATGTCCTCCACGGAAAGAGCCGCCAGACACACGATCGGCCATCACTCCCACCCGACCATCGTGTAGCCAGCAAAGAACGTTCCGTCAGGGCAGACAGGTTCCCCCGAACCCAAGCATCTCATAGAGAAAATGGTGTCAATTGCGTCAAGAGACCAGTTGATCAGATCCATAATTTTCCAAGTTTGGAGAGCAGTGCAGAGAGAGTCTCTCAATAGATGAACGAGACGAGACAAGAGACAAAAGCAGGGAAAATATGGGCACTGACGGGGATTGAAAAAATGCGACCGCCTCCGCTGAGAGCCAAACGAGAAACCATCGAATTATATTGGGTTTGTTTTGGGCTTGTTTTTAAAGCTAAGGTTGCTAATTTATCTCGCGAGATTTGGCAACTATGTCCTCCTGCAGTCTGCTGAGCTCGAGAAGATGAAGATGCGTTTTAGTTTCAAGCCTGCGTCCTCTGGAGGATGTATTTGTCACTGGCATACGTCAATAACAAGGTTTATTACTTCAGAAAGGCAACCGTCACATTTCAAGGAAGGAAAGAAACTACAATGTTCATACAATTTTTTTTTCATTTATATTGTTTTTAACTGAAATGAGACGCATGTGGTGGACAACTGTGTTTTTTCATGGGAAGGTTTTGTTGTGAGCACCTGAAAGTGACTTTCATATCTTTCATGACACATTTGAACACGATCAATCGATTATCTGTTTCTCATCTTAACTGAAAACAAGGTGATTTTCTCTGTGATGCAACAGCGACCTCTTCTTGTAGGACTAATAATAACATCCTCATGTGATCTTAATCTCTCCATCAGACACTTTTTAAATCTGTTCACAATGATTTAAAGATATTACATCAGTCACTTATCTCTGCTGTCTGATGAGTTTACTAGAGGAACACATGATAGTCTTCAGAGTTCTTCATGAACAGAGACTTTCTCTGACAAATAACAGAAGATTAGAGATTATTTTAAAGGTGAAGAACATCAAATGACACTGAAATTAGATTTTTCACAACAGTATTTGAATGTTTACTGCTTTTAAAG